>QXVZ01004301.1:0-13098 GCA_008931825.1 Phallusia fumigata
CCACCTTTCTCTGTTTACAGGCTTTCGAGCTCACTTGGTTTTGCCAACGTGGCGTATTGATAGAATGGACAAATAAACAGTAATTTCTTTCTTGCGTAGGCGCATAAAACTTACCTACGGAAGATTGGTATTATGCAGGTGCGAGGCGGCATTTCCGGCGGCAAATTAGTGTAAAGCGATCGGCGGCTTTTTGATTGGTCAAGTTTATTTACCACAGGGTGTGTAATAGTAAGTGTAATATAATGAAAAGATTTGCGTCGTTGCCGTCAAAGTACGTTTACAGTCATGATATTTTTATTCTTCTGTGTTGAAATGTATTTACGTTCCTCAAGACTTCGTTATGTTTAGGACTTAGTATTGTTTTGCTAACCAGTTTTCCCTGGCTTCCCCACTCCTCTTTTCATTTGGAGGTTATCCATTCGGCTACACCTAGGCTATCGCTGTCCATAAGACACTCGTCGATAAGATGGGTATGAGCGTTCCTGCCCCACACAAGTGCCACGCGGGATGTAAGTGTTCGCGCTACGTCAGTTTCCCATCCAGATGCACGCCGAGGTAGGTTGGAACGGGGTGATATTGTACCGTTGGTCTGGACGAACAACTCACGTTTAGCCTCCTTGTTGTTGAGCCGACACTGTTTTTGAATCGCTAAGCTTCAGTCTCCACGTCTGANACACCTAGGCTATCGCTGTCCATAAGACACTCGTCGATAAGATGGGTATGAGCGTTCCTGCCCCACACAAGTGCCACGCGGGATGTAAGTGTTCGCGCTACGTCAGTTTCCCATCCAGATGCACGCCGAGGTAGGTTGGAACGGGGTGATATTGTACCGTTGGTCTGGACGAACAACTCACGTTTAGCCTCCTTGTTGTTGAGCCGACACTGTTTTTGAATCGCTAAGCTTCAGTCTCCACGTCTGAAGATAGTCTGGCAGGACTGTCATGTCCTGGCTGAGGGTCCTCTCCACGCACCGCCAGTCTCCGTCGGTATGCATAATGGCCAGGTCGTCGGCGTATGCATACTTCTTGGAGCCTGTGGCGGGCAGATCGCTGGTGTATATGTTGAATAGGAGCGGAACCAGGACTGATCCCTGATGGCACACCGTTTTTAAGGCGTCGTAACCTGCTTTGCTGACCGTTGTTACCTGCAGTGATCAATGACGGTCGGCGTCATCGGTGTCAAAAATTTATTTGTTTGACTCCACCGGATAGGGACTAGTTACATCATATATATGTATGTGTCTGGAAAACAACATGTAAAATTTCGTCAATAGCCATGTATTAAATAAAATAAATTTGGGAGGTGAAAGTGATTTTTAAGAGTAACCATGTCATTAAAATTTTCGACAGTAGAGCCACCAACTAAGGCATATAAATTTGTTCAAGTTATTTTATTTTTCGCACACATACTGCTTTTGTAGCTATCTCTGTTTTGTTGCGCCATAGTTTATGCCCAGTCGTTTGGTCTAGTATCAGCACATACCGGGATTTGATTTCACGGTTCTTGTCAGTGCCGACAGAGCTTATTGTACAGATTACGTCACATGGGGAGAGAACAATGCGAGGCAGCTTAAATAACTTGGCAGGGAAACAGTCGGTAAATTCACCTCTACCATGGAATGTGTGTTTTTGAGGCCAGATGACTTTCAGGTTATTGACAATAAGCATGGCTGACTTGAGAAACGGTATATTTGCATGCACACTTCGAGTAACTCAGTCAGGCAATTGGTTTTTCTTATCAAAAGCAGTTAATTACAGATCTACGTTTCACGATAAAACGCGGTTAAATAAAAGCTTTTTTTTACTATTCCACTATTCTCAATTTGCCAGGCCTCAAGATAACTGGGCCGGCTAACGTGGTATATTTATGAAAAATGGTAATTCAGTTTAGGCGTCAACGTTCCTGCGTGGGGGAAATAAACTTAACCTGCGGAAAGTGTGCGATTGAAAAACAAGAGCGAGAATGAGATTTCCGGCGGCAAATTAACATAGTGAAGCGACGGGTGGTATATTTGCGACCTAGTGCCCAATAGTTGTGTTGTGCAATAACATGCGCACATCGGGTGCTGTTTAACGCGCTACTTGCATCGGCCTCTCTTTTATGTCTGTTGGAACGGTTCGCTTTTGTGTCGTTACCGGAAAAATCGTCCTGCTGTTTTGTTTGATCTTTGTTGAAATGTATTTACTTTCTCACGACACTCCGATACTGTTTTGAGCATAGTAAATTTAGAAATTGTGCTGTTGTTTTTAGCCCAAAAACTTTAACGGCGCTTGTCATTCAGTAATGCTAGGTATCATGAAATAATGACCGCCAAAAAACAATGCCATGAGCAGCTGGGCGCCACTAAATTTTTTGCCTGCGAGTGTTGGTAGCCCGCCGAGGAGTTCGGCTGTCCCGGTAAAGCTTTGAAGCGCTAGATAAAGGTCAGGAAAAATGGCATGAAAAATAGTTACACGCCCGAAACGTCCAAAACTGTGAAAGTGTCTTGCAGTAGAATTAATTTCATTAATTAATTTTACGTCTTTGTGCTCGCCATCTTGCAACCCACACCCTGCACTGCATGGTACATGCCGTTGTAAGAGATGGACAAATTTACAAAAACATTTAAAGGCTGATAGTGGGATTTACTACACAAGCTTCGTATATCAAGTGGCTTGTTGTGATATGTGCAGCCAGGCGTTTCGAGACAAGTAATTGATGCACGAAGCGTCGGAATTTGTAAACGTGCTAGAACGAACTTTTCTGTGTTGCATAGAAAACCTGTGACGTTAACTGGTGGGTTTGCTAATACGGTATGTAAAGTATGCAGTGAAGTTCCGATAAGCTTCTGTAATTGAGGGCACCGACGACACATTCACCTTCAACGTGCTTATCTGTAAAACAAAACTTTAGAGGCAGAGAAGGGTTAGGTAAATCCATTTGTTGACATACAAGAATAGCATGTAGGCCTATAGGGTGGTTAAAAAATTTTCAATGCCGGGTTTGGTTAGCGGTATGTCGACTTTTCAATGTCAAATGTGGGTAAAAGCACAATAGTACCTCAATGTTTTGTCGATGTAAAATATTGCTCAGTTATATAACGCAACAAGGCTGGTAACAGGGGTCATAAAAAGTAGAAAAATGTACTGCGCACAAAGACAGTTTCAAAGGAATTCCAAATTTAGACCTTCAAAAATTATCACCCATTGCGCGAAGCTTTCCTGCAAGCAGTCATGTGTAAAGTGGGCGTGTCGTGGTTGTGCAGCAGGCGTGTCATGACCAAACTATAGCGTCGAAACTTTACATGTGTTGTCACATGGTCCATTGTGCGTTGTTAATAAAGGACTAAATTTTAATTGAAAACAGAATATACGGCACACTTTTCAAATGGAGAGATACAGACCTGAAATAAATATCCCGAGCGCATAAGTTTTTAAAAACCGTTCTGCAAATAAGTGTTATTTTGGAGATAATAATTCAATCTGCTGACATTTTAAATCAAGCAGTTTTGTTCGCATAGTTGAGAACCTCTAAATATCTCAAAATGCACTGAAGCGATTTCGCCGCAAATAAGTTGTTTTCTCCTTTCTGTGCGCGGCATTTACTTCGGTGAAACTTGATCTACAAAAGTATTTAGCACTTGGGACACTATGAACAATAAATTTTCAAATGCAACAACATTTTTACAGGACGTGGTGAATTTAATGGAAAACTGATTTAAATCTTAATTCGTAAAATCATCGGAGCGTATTTAGTTGCGTAAATAGTGTGCAGTTGCAGTCAAACTATTTCTGTCCATAATGTTTGTTGACAGGCCTGGAATTTTTAGTTAAAAGTTTGTCAATTTTGTCTTCATTACACCTCAAAACTGTTTATATTTGTAGCGTTTTTTTCGTCAGCGGTGCCAATGTAAAAAATGGGGTCAAAATGTGTACTTGGTGTATTTAAACTTTGCCTCAGTTAGGTTGCTAATAATGGACTTCTATTGCTAAAAACATAACGCACTGAATAACGATTACAAAAGACCGATGAATTTGTATCGTACAAGTTTAGAATCCAGAACGTCCAGTTCCTCTTGCAAGCAATCATGTGCAAAACGGCCCGTTGTAGTTATTTATAGTAGACGCGTTGTAGTATGTGCGTCTCGAGACCAAAGTGTGTTAAGCGAAAAACATCTGGCTTTTACACGTTTTGTCGACCGTAAAAGCCGAGCGTCACCAAATTTTTGGCGGGCCTGCTAGTTTAGGGGGAAAATTGGTGAAATTGATAGCGTTTTTTCTAAGTTTCTTAAAACCCAAACATTGTGGCTAAAATACACAAGTTTTGTGAGCGTCATACTTGGCTCAGCTATTCTACTCCATTAGGTTGACTTTTAGTGACAAATATGGAGCACCTAATAACCACGTATCGTGAAATATTTAGAAGTCAGTTCGTAGAGTTCCATTAGCAATCAGTCATGAGTTAAGTGGCCCGTTGTGGTCTGAGCAGTAGGCGTGTCGAGATTAGCTATGTTTTGCGAAAAAAACCTGGATTTTCCGCGCGCTATCGATTAGCTAAGCCTTTTGTGGTGGACAGGCAGAGCCGGATTAAGCCCTTTTGATGCCCTAAGCACTAAAAGACCTTGGTGCCCCCAAACAGTGGTGTCGAGCGAAGCAATCCTGATCAGATAGGGTCGTACATTTTTTTAAAATTGGTGCCTATCTAGAACCTATGGAGCAGGGGTGCACAACTAAGCGCGTTTTATGAGGCCGAGCACAGTGTATGTAATGGCGGCCGTGCATTGGTGTGCACAACCTTTTTACTACGGTCGCCATATAGGCGCCGAACTACAAAAAATGTAAGGTCGGAGACGTACGTCACCACACACTCTATTCTGACGTCACAAACGTGTACATCGACGTGTCGCAGCATTCCAACACACACGACAAAACTACCAGT
Organism: Phallusia fumigata; assembly: GCA_008931825.1. Taxonomy (NCBI): domain Eukaryota; kingdom Metazoa; phylum Chordata; class Ascidiacea; order Phlebobranchia; family Ascidiidae; genus Phallusia; species Phallusia fumigata. Next base: position 4,918 of record QXVZ01004301.1, read on the forward strand.
AAGAGCATGTTGGTTGGCTATTTCCTTCGCTCACATAAAAAAAACACTGTTCTATCAGGTGCGAGCGCAAAACTGTTATGCTGCCGCAATCAAGTTTCAGCGGCTGAATACACGCGTGAAAAACTTGAAGCGGTCTCCAAAAACGGCACGTCATTTAAAGTGTAATCAAAGGTCACGAATGCAGCGTGGTACGTCACATATGTAAAGACAAATGCAGCCAAAATAGACTTTAGTTCCATTCTTTTTAAATCCTTGACAATATTGCTTTGTTGTACTTTAACATATGTTGATTAAAGACAATTTCGTGCAGGGTTTCAAAACTTAGCAAAGACTCAAAATGTTACAATTGGTTTGTAATCATCGTTTAATACTACATAATATCATTGTGATGCAACAATGATCTTGGAATTTTTGGCAAACAATTGCCAGTTTGACGTCATAAACGTCGTTATAACATGGAAAACCCAAAACTTTTCGTGTATGGGTTGTTTAGCAAGTTATTTCTAAAAATATCAATTTTTTATTGACTACCTTCCTTTTACCAGCCGAAGAGTTTTTAGTAATGCACGGCTGTCATTACATGTACCATAATGTACACGTACATGGCCGCATTTTATAGTACCTGCGGCCGCAGGTTGTGCACTTATGGGCGTAGAGTAACCGTTAGCAGGGGGCGGGACCAGGTTTTTAGGCACGGAGGTGACCACCTCTGATTATTTGTTCTTTTCATAGTGATTTCGTGCAGGTAGGCTGCTATTCGCATAAAACTGAAAGGTAATTAGAAATTCGTTTGCTTTAAAACTATTTAATTGACAAGATGACAAAACTACGTGATGCACCCAAAACGTATAAAGCAGGGGTGTTTAGGCTCACAGACCAGATTTTTAATTTGGCCGACGGGCCGTGTAGGTGTGAACAAGAACTAGAAGACAAATAACACCAGCTTCAAGCTTTAGGAAAATGGTCAAGAGAATAATGAATTGGGTGAATGTACTAATTTGTAATAACATACGGCGGACCGGCAAAACAAAATGCTTTGTGGGCCGCAGTTTGCCCACCCCTGGTATAAAGTTTTGGCATGTTATGGCGTTTATGACTTTAAACTTGCAATTGTTTGCCAGCTAATCCACGGTCATTGATACTAATGTTACATTACATTTACAATGATACGGTAATGAACGATGAATACAACGCTGAATACAATTTTGGAAACGCTATTTGGTCTCAGTAGTTATGTTAGTTTTGTGTTGATGCCTAATAAAACAGCATTTTTTTCGTGTTCTCAGCGACAAGTTCTGTCAATAGATTGTATGGTGACGTGTATTTCTCACCTCACATTTTATGTAATTCGGTGCCTATGCGACGGCCGGTAGTAAATGCGACCGGCAACAGTTCCTAGTTGTATGAATAGCCGCCACAGGTGCCCCGGTGTGTAATTCCCAATTGAAAAAAATAAATTCCAAATATAAACTTTAGCTATGATAAGTTTTTGTGGTGCCCCCTTCACTTGATGCCCTAAGCACGTGCTTATATTGCTTAATGGTTAATCCAGCCCTGTGGACAGGCTATGTAAAAATTCGGCAAGAAGTCGGACTTGCATTGCAGGAAATGTGTATGAAAATGGTAAAAAAGCCTGCAGTGTTTAAAGTGACCATACAATAAGTCGTCAGCTGTAAAAAAAAGGATGAAAGCGATTTGTTCCGACATTGGTTTAATTCTCCTTTTTGTTTGACGTTATAGCCATAGAACCATTTCACCCTTGGTTGAATTTGAAAGGGGGTTTCAGACACAACAAACTCGTACTCACGACGTCGAGAATTTAGTTTCACGAGAGTCGCACTGTAATGAATTCCTGCGTTTGTTTTAGTGTTAGTTCAGTGTTAAAACATAAATTTGGTAACAGGTATAACAGAAATATTAATCTGTTAGTGCTTTTCTGTATCAACGATGACGTAGCATACTGATGTAAAGAGTATGTATGTAAAAAAAAATAATTCGTTAGAAACTTAGACATTGTGCTGTTGTTTTTAACCTAAAACTTTAAACAGCGCTTGTCGTTCTGTAATGCTAGGTGCCAGAAAACAATGCTGTGATAAGCTGGGCGCCGCTGAATTTTTAGCAGGGTAGCTCGCCGGGGAGTTCGGCAGCCCCAAGTCTGCGTCGGCTGTCACCTTTACGGTTTGTAGCGCTAAGTAGAGCTCAGGAAAATGTCTTGAATTACTTTCATTTTAGTTTTAAAATGAGCAGAATTACTTTTATTTTAGTTTTACGTCTCTGCGCTAGACATGTTGCTTGTATGTATAGTTTGTGTTTTATTCTGTCATGAAACGCTGTTGTCAATTATCTTTCTGGAAATTTACCAAATCCATTTAGTTGCCTCAATGTGTCAGCTGTTGCATTTGGATGGTTTTATGTATGCCGCTTCGTCTCGTCATTGACAGGAATGTAATTTTTAGCTCAAATTTATAATTTTGTCAATGCCACACCCTGCACTGCATTGTATATGCAGACTATTATTCAGGATCTAAATGCGTCGAAATGGATCAAATTAGGTTTAAGTAGGTTCAAGGATATTTTTTGGGCGTGGTCGTCAGTTTGTTAAACCAGCATTTACGATGATAATATTTCCTTCGTGTCTTTTGTGACTTTCAGCAGTATTTTGACTCCACCCGGTCTGTGCGAAATCGTTCGAGTATACAAGATATGCAATGTGTAAGGAAAAGGCAGGGCAATGGGAGACGTGGGAAAGCGAAGTTCAGTTTAATAAGGATCAGTTAACTTAAAAAAGCAGTGAAACGGGTTTAGTAGAGTGAAAAAGTCATGTTAAAGACTCTGAGCATTTCAAAATAAATTTATGGTTGCCATTTACTTGACAACGTCAGTTGTTCGGTGCCTTTGTAGCTCTTACTGATTTGCCAACGTTAGACCTCTGATACAGCGGTTATACGTGACCTAGGCGGCAGAGTTATATTGGGTCTCCCTACCACGAGTTCCTTTTACAACCAGTCAGGTGTTAAATTGACGCATTGTGGTATTCGCAGGTGTGCGCGTGGAACAAAAGTCATCAAACCTACGTGCCATGTTAGCTATGTCTGTGTCATTTTAGTGAAACCGATGCAGAAAACTGTGACTTTAACCAGAACAAAGTTTTTGCTGGGTTCCTGTCAATCTTTAGTTCATGAATGCTAAAAATTGTCTTGTAAGCGCCTGTGGAACGTTAAGCGTGTTTGTCCCAGTGAAAGTGCGTTGTGCTGTATGGTTCATACAGTGATTTAATTTCACGCTTTTGTATTCTGGACAAAAGTCTGACGGTAGAACAAAGGAAACGACAAAGCGCTGGGAGTTCACAACTGCGCAAGAGGAATTGTCCGTGGTTTTGTGTATTTTCGGAAAGTGGGACAACTAAGGATAAATGTAACTGAATGTTAGAGCAGAGTGGTAAAATATGATTTCTGTTTTTGGCGATTTGACAACTTGCATTTATAGAGTGTAGCACGATATTTGCTTTGTGACGTGTTGATGATTTAAATTCCGACTTTGCCCTGCTGATGCTACGCATTTGTCTGTGAGTAAGCAAATATGTATTGTGACGCATTTAGGTCGGTAAGCTATTAAACTTGCTTGAGGAAACATGAAAAACTAGTAACCACGGGAGGCGTGCAGCTATGTACGGCACACTGTATTTAATTACCCTATTATAAAAGAGTGGACCTACAGCTCTGACTAGTACTTGTTTTTATAGCGTGCTGAAGGGCTTTGAGTGATTTTTAGCAGCCTGTTGACTTAGCTTCGTGTGATTGACGAAGATGTTTAAGCGTACAGAAAACAAACATATGCGATATATGCAGTAAAAGGCGCGGCAATAGGGACGTGCAAAAGCGATGTTTAATAAAACATGGACCAACTTGGTGCATGTGGCGTCACCCAGGTTTTTAGGAGACCAGTACATTACATTGACGTTTTTCCGCAGCTAAAGTTTAGTAGCGTTTAGGGTTTAAGAATCTGTGTTGTGACGTCATAACTTACCGCCAATAGACGTGACGTCATAAACACAAAAATTACTCGCAGAAGTCAAAGTTCCCCTGAATATTTTTTGGATTTGCGCCACTGACACTCAGCCCACGTTCATTCTATCAAGGATCGCTTATTTGGTAGATGTTGAAAAGCGATAGTCAAAAAAGGTGTTGGTAAAAAAGGAATCCTAAAACAGCCTCAGTGTTCAACAGTATTGCTGACGTATAGTTTTGTTTTGACCATCTATGTAGCTAATAAATTTTGACTTTCCCAACAGGTACATTGTTCCGAGTCCCGTGTATAGCCTTACATACGATCAAGTTTTTAAAATAAATCATTCATTAGCCTCAATTTTTATTTGCAAAATTTTTGAAAGTATCAGGAATACCAAATGGGTGTGTTCCGCCTTGGTCCTGTTTACGTGTGCACGCCTTCTTTCTTTTTGTTAGGCCTCTCTACCTTTTAGATCCACTTCCTGTAACCTTGTTCTCTGCCACCTTTTTAGCTTATTGTACCTTGTAGCAAAAATGTCAATCAGAACATTGAAATATTTTTTAATGTTGTGGCGTTTATTGTTGAACTAATTTAAAGTCGAACAATTGCAAGGCATTATGGATACTAAAAAACAAACAAGCTGTCCGATGAAAACGTGAGTTCTTTTTTCTCTTTATACAAAAAGGTTGTCCAAAACATTACTTTTCCACAAAAGCTGGAATTCTAAAATTTGTGCTTAAAACATGTTTTTAAAGGTCGAAATGTGAGATAGCTATAGAATCTTCAGTGAAAGTTAAACCTATGACGAGCGATTTCACGAGAGTAACCGCCAAACAAACTGTGCTTGAATCAAGATTAGGTCAAACTTTGGTAAGCACAAATCAAAACTACTTCCTAGGCAAATTATGAAATATTTTTATCACTTTAGGTTAATTGAAAGGTTTGTTCTACTCAAAAGAGACGGTAAAGTTACAAAAAACTTAAGATCCTAATTTCGTAAAGTAGTATGTACGAATATTGAAAAGAAGACAATTGATTCGCAAAACTAGTAATTTGTTGTCTGTTTTGCACAAATGTGTAAAGCACACACTTTTTAAAATTAACAAGTGACAAATAAAGACCAGAGACGATATGCACATGTAGCAACTAAATCTTACCATACCAATTTCAGCTTATCGTTTGCTGGGCGAAAAACTACCATTTGGTTTTAGGCTGTCTGTTTTTTTACAGCTGTTATGACTTTTATTCAGGGTGAACACTTTTGTAAAAAGATGCCGTTGTATTTGCACGCTCCTTCATCAAACGATATACAATCAATTATAATTTACACTTTGCCAAACTGCGTTTTATGGGTAGCAAATACCCATTGAGGCTTTATAAACAACGTACATTCCCACCGCCACAGCTTTTAACAACAATTCCCAATTTGTCCGGAGCAGCATGTTTGACAAAACTAGTCATTGTTGCCTTTTTTGTTCAGATTCATTCAAGGCCTGATCGTCGCCACGTTCGTTCAGAAATTTGCAGTGACAGCAACGATGACAAAAAACGTAAGATTGTACACCTACACATGTTATGTGTAAATTCTATAATAGACAGCAATATTTATCGCTTACTGGTTGCAATGCCACTTTACGTCGCGGGCTCGCGGCTGACCCGAAACGGAGGCCTGTAGAGGCCGAATCAAATGCATGCTGTGGGATTCGGAACCGCGACAAATTCCATTCATGGGTTGGTCATTCAAATAAGGTTTGCGGGCTTATCACAATTACCAAAAGTTGTAGTTTGCAGTGATGCATGTCAAGTCACTTGCAGATTTGGCGTAAAGTGGTATATGTACGTCGTTTTGTGACGTAAGAGCGAACAATGGACAAATAAGACCAAAATATTGACAATGGCTTAATGAAATACACAAGTGCCAGACAACTATGTAGTGAATACATTGTATTGCAAACGTTTTGGCAATGAATGCAAGTGCGATTATCGAAACGTTNACCAAAATATTGACAATGGCTTAATGAAATACACAAGTGCCAGACAACTATGTAGTGAATACATTGTATTGCAAACGTTTTGGCAATGAATGCAAGTGCGATTATCGAAACGTTTGCAACACAATGTACTCACTATACACAAGTTCTTTGACAGCACGGTTCTTTGAATCCCGCCTTTTTTGTATGTCCCATAACATTTTGTGGATAACAGTGTACGAAACGTAAGATGTTAAATTTCAAACAAATTAACAGACCGGCTACCCCGAAAAATGACTGTTCAAGGCAAATATCGCCGAAACCACTATGATGTTCCACCAACTTCAGACATGGAAAGGTTGAGTTTGATCTGTAAGTCGAATATAACACACGACTTACTCTTTCAAAGCATCAAACTGGTAAGAGTTGTTTTGGGGGAGAAAACGAACAAAAGCTTTCATTATGTTCACTCGGTGATAAAAGTTAAAAATAAGCGCCCTAATGTTTAAAAAATATTTTTTACCGATATAAATTTTGCTTAAAGGAGCAAGAATTAATTTGCAAAAAAAATTAAAAATAAAGTCCGATACTGTATACGCACGGTATATATTCTTCCATACATAAAAAAGGTCCGACGTGAATAACTTAGGGTGCTGTTTATATGTCAAATCACCTGCCAATAATTTTTTTGCAATAAATGTTGATTTCTTACCATATCCAACAACAGTGTACTTATTAAACGTACGGGTACTCATTTCTGCCTCTGTTTTTCCGTGCAGACCCCAAAATTAATAAACACTTTGGCCGGTTGTTTACACAAAATAGACTCACTGCAATTTGAGCGCTGTGAAATTGAAAGTGAAGTCATTCAACATCTTGCTGAAGAAATTTCCAAATTAGACAAACCAGTAAGCTAATGACAAATCGTAATTGATTAAATTAAATTTTTGCAACAGTTTTAAATAATTTTTGCAGATAAGAATGCTGTCGTTTGCTAGGACAAACGTAACAGACGTCGGTGCCAGATACCTAGCTATGTGCATCCATAACATTGATCAGCTTGTCCTACAATGTTGTGAAATTGGCGGCTGTGGCGCCGCAGTGTTATCGTCAACCATCAGCGAACGAACCCACCCGGTAAGAAAGAGCTCGGCTAACCTTTTGTTTTGAAAGGAGTTTTAATTTCGTTAAGCCTCAGAAAAAATATCCGACAGCACTGGACATATATTTAAACTAATCGTCTAGTAATTTAGGGAAAAGGCTAAAACAAATTATGACGCCGCCCACAAACGCTTTGCCACTGCAGAGTTGCATGTTTAATGCAACATGTATACACCTGTGATTGTGTGTTTACATTTAAGATGAAAAAACTGTCGCTTACTAACAATCCAATACACGATGACGGAGCAAAACATTTAGCAACTTGCATACACAAGATTGATCAACTCGATCTTTGCAAATGCAGAATCACCAGCATTGGTGCTGGCGCGTTATCGGCAGCCGTCAGTAAACGACCAAACACGGTATGAGTAGGGTATATAGTTTTACTTTTTAGCAACTGGAAACTACGACCCAAATAAATACAAATGTTTCAGATTTGCTGCGTTTTTTCATTCGAAAAATGTATGTATAGAAAAATTTCGGTAATGTATGTATAGAAAAACCAATTTTTTACAGATGGAAATGTTGTCGCTAGGCAACAACCCAATACAAGATGAAGGAGCCAAAGATTTAGCAAACTGCATACATAATGCTGATCAACTTGATGTGTGGAAATGTGGTATTACTAGCATTGGCACCAAATCTTTGTCAATTGCTATCCGGAAACGGCCTAATCCGGTANTTTAGCAAACTGCATACATAATGCTGATCAACTTGATGTGTGGAAATGTGGTATTACTAGCATTGGCACCAAATCTTTGTCAATTGCTATCCGGAAACGGCCTAATCCGGTAAGAAAGAGCTTGCAAATTTTGTGTATTTAGCATTATTGTACCAGCAAGTTGACTTTATTTGGTAGAGTACATTCATCGCCAAAAATTGTTTTATGTGTGTAATAGGTAAGATGCGTTTGCTAACATACACTTACTACGCAGATGAAAAAAATATCGCTTAGCAACAACTCGATACGTGACGAAGGAGCAAAAGCTTTAACCGAATGCATTCATAACATTGAACAGATTGATCTCAACTGTTGTGGAAT
>QXVZ01004301.1:14878-26739 GCA_008931825.1 Phallusia fumigata
CCTTTTTTTGTAAAACTGCTTACGGTTCTTACAAATCAGCCAGTTCTCAAATAAATAGATTTAAATTAAAACTAAACAAATTATAGCATTTTTGAAGATACGTGTTTTGCCTGTTTATTCAAAACACTAAAAAAATTTCATATCCGGTTATAAAAATGATCAATGGTAAATGTGTTCACTAAACCATAGACAATAAAACCATTCCTAAGATTTATTTAACACTGATTATAAAAATTTTTGCGCTGTGTATGTAGTCTTAAAATATATATAATTGCGAAGAATATTCTAAAATTAACAAAGTGGTTTCTAAACGCGTTGCTATACTTGATTGAAGAGTACAGCAAAATTGAGTAATATGCGAGTATGTACCTGATATCTGTGTTATGTTTACGCAGATGGAAAAATTGTCGCTTTGCAACAATCCAATCAACGATAATGGAGCGACGGATTTAGCGACCTGCGTACAATATATTGAACAACTTGATCTTTGGAAATGTGGAATTACCAGCAGTGGCACTAGAGCGTTGTCAAAAAAATCAGCGAACGACAAAACCCGGTAAAAACAAAATCTTACATGGACCAATTGTCCAACCGATTTTTGGCTATTACTTACTTTGATATTTCTTTCTGGGCCATATCCCGCCACCACCTTGTTGTCAGAAACAAGTGTTGAGATACGGAAAACGCCCAGTATGCGAATTACTTCTCTGTCTCAATGTTCATACACACAAAATATATTTATGTATACATAGTGTTTATGCATCGTATGTATTAACACGTACACAACTTCACTCACACTGACAAAAAAATACTGTTAACACCTCATCCTCGAATTGCCCCATTATTATGCTGGTGTAGTATGTTGAAGGGTGCACATCCTAGAGTGCCCAAAGTGAGAATCACTAATTTAGATGGTTTGGTTTTTTGAACATCATCAAATTTCCCGAAAGTTGTTTGTTCAAAAAATGCAATCAACTTTTTGTCACAGAATTGTTTTATGTTTTCTGTGTTAGCGCCTGTGGTTGCGTATAAATCTGATGAAACCTTTTATGATTACTTGCCTTACCTGCTTATTTACTTTGCTTAGTGTGCTCTACACGGTCAAATTTCAGGTACTTTTTGATTTGTTTCGCAATTATTGCAGGCACTGTATACATAACTTTTACAATTTGTACGAAATCGCTAGAAGTAATTTGATTGTAAACACTTTGATACTAAAGTAAAAAATTGGCAAAAAGCATAACCAAGGAATCATGATGGTAATGTTTTGCTTGCAATGTAACATGTTTAAAAATCTTATTTTGTAATTACTTGCAGATGAAGCTATTGTCGCTTAGCAACAATCCAATACAGGACGATGGAGCAAAAAGTTTAGCTACTTGCATACATAATATTAGCCAACTTGAACTTGATGGTTGTAAAATTACCAGCCGTGGCGTTAAAGAGTTGTCATCTGCCATTAGGAATCTGTCAAACCCGGTAAAATACGTTGCGTTTCTTTAGTTCAGTTAGTTTTCAGGCGAATTTTTCTGCAGATAAAACACAATTTTAGCTACTTACTACTGCGTACGTCGCTATTACCTGATATGTGTTGTTGGTTACAAACAAAAATTAAACCGCCGGCTTCGGTAGTTTTCCAATTCAACATACTTTGTTTACAAACTACTCTAAAACCGTGTGTCATAAATGTTTTAATGTTCAAATATCTTTAACCATGCATTTCTCTACAGATGACAAGACTATCGCTCAATGATAACCAGTTGTTCGACGGAGCGACAACGTTTTTAGCAGCTTGCATACACAATGTTTGTCAACTTGATCTAATGAATTGTTTGATAACAAACGAGAATCTTGCCGGGTTGTCATCAGGTATCTATGAAAACCCATACCCGGTAAGTGTTTTCTGGAAGCATGTTTCAAAAGAAAATAGACATGACATGAAATAACTTTTGCGGTCTCGTGGTTTGCACCTTGCTAGTTACGAGAAGCCAAGCAACTTTTGCTACTTTACTTCTAATTTTGTTGTCATTTAAACAAAATCCAATTAAATTGTTTGTTTTTTGTCTTAGATGAAATCTGTTGGGCTGTGGTTGAATGCAATAGGCGACGAAGGTGCCAAACACATTGTTAATTGTATGTACAACATACAGGATCGTGACAGACTACTTTGGTCTTTTCCTGAAAATACAAGGAAAATTCTCACACCAAAAATACAAATCCTAAATGACCTAGTAAGAGTTAAAGTCAGATTTTTATGTTGCCTTGTTTTTCAGTCGCACCACAACGGTATTTTGCACATTTTGTTTTATAATATCAGCGTAGGCTAATCAATGGTTAAGCTTAAAAAACATAATTCCTGGTAAGGACAATCACGAAGTTATCAACACCACGTCAGAAACTGTTGGTCCAAAAGGAGATAGACTTAAGGTTGGTGGGTGTTTTGTTGAAATTCCACCAAACGCTCTGGATGAACCAACAAAAATCAAACTCACTTCTTACTATGGAAAACGAAGCGAAATGGTAAAAAGTTGTGCTATAAAACTAGGCCATCCACGTTTTTTTTTCTACCTTTTACGCAGCACCAACTAACGCCAATGCTCAAATGCGAACCAAACCATCTAAAATTTCGGAAGGATATTTCCATCACCTTACCATCTTGTTACGTTTCGAAAGATCCACAGCGGATTGTGGTAACTTATATATAACTTTTGCTGGAAAAAAATTTCCTTGGTTCATCATCTTTTTCTTTCTTCTGTTTGAAAAATAGGTAAAAGAAAGTGTCAATGGTTTGAAATGGAAAGAAGTCGAAACTGCATACTATCGAAACCAAATGAGACATGGGTTTAAAACTAGTCACTTCACATGGCAAGAGAGTGGTGTTAATGCTGCACAACCCAGAAAGTGTTAACATGAGTGCATTTTAGGTTTGAAGCGTCCCCTGTTAAGTGGTTTGCCGAATTATGGGGCAAGTATAAAAGAATAAAGTGTGAGTTTGGAATTTATATGGAAAGGAAGCATCCCAAAACAAGAATATTGTATCTTTCTATATTCGATGACTTCGTTACTAATGATTGGGAAAGTGCGAGCAAAGGAAGGATTGAACTTTATTCAAGTTCATTTCGGACCAGGTAAAGCAAGGTAGTAGTGTGATAAACATGTAACAAATGTTTTGTTATCGCAACAGTTTCTTACATTACGTTCAAAACTCGCCTCACGAAAGGGTATTTTCCCTAAGTCCAGCTTTGTACGTTACACTTTGCTGATTTTCAGCCTTGGATGTAAAACTGCAATACTAACCATTGTAAAACATCCCAAATGGATTGAGTGCAAAGAAACGACGAAGACAATGACTGACTTTTATGGAAGGCCGCGTGCAGATTATTCTTCAACTCTTACACAACTAGGAGATGTCGACGACGACATTCACTTCAAAATTACCATTGCATCCAGTGACAAAATTATATTTGGTGATGGTTCAGTTGGTGAATTCTCAAAAAACCCATTTCCACAACAGGTACAACGAGTCTTCAGTTCTTGCTTATCAGAGTCTAACACATATTTTGTTTAGCATTCAATCGGTGTGAACGAAACTGCATCTCCAATTGGTAAGTAACTGTGCTTCTGCGACACAGTAATAATCGAATGTTACGTAGAGTCATCGTCACAACATTGTATAAATCAGGGCTGTCCAACCTTTTTGGCCAAAGGGCCACATGCGATTCGCAAATTATTTGGCGGGCCACTTAACGACATAAAATTTGAATTTGAATTTTCACTTTCAGTTGAACAATTGAAACAATAGAACAGCAAGCAATTTGTATCATAGCTTTCCGCGTTGTGCACGTGTTTTTACGCGAGTACGAACGTGTTGAAACAAACGACATAAAACATGATTGTATGGAAACAATGGCATTTATAGTGTCAAAGGAGACCTAAGTATTGGGATAAAAATATTGCACAGGAAGCTTGAAAGAGAGCTTTTAGCAGTTTTCTGGAATAATTCAGTAGTCAAAAATAATAAAAATTCGAGAAACAAATACCGGAAGTCCATGGAGTAATCAGTTGCTAATTATGCAAGTTTAAACGTCGTTTCGAATAATGCCTCGTGGGCCACATGAAACCAAATATGCCTAGCGGGTCGGGCACCTCTGATTTAACCTATAACAGTGAAATGTACTGATTTGTGTTGATTTTACCTTTGAAGCAACTGATTGTAAACTACAGCGTCCTGAGTAAATATTGTACTTTTAATTTTGTTTCAGTCAATGTACAGAATATTTCAATGTCTGGATCAAATTTATCACGCTCCGTGGCCGGAGTCCAAGGAACTGTGAATATGAGTGAGTCTGAGAGGCCTGGACTTTAATTTCTAACACGACTTTTTGACGCACGAAACTTGTTTTTGACGCTTGAAACTGTTCATAATGTATAAAATAAGTTATTTTGTTTACTTTGTGGCACATATAGTAGCGATTTTTTATTAACCACAACCAAGACATGCTTTCACCATATTGTAACGTTATGTGCTTTAGATTATGGTATTATTATGAATTTGATGTTCGCTTTCGTGGAACTTTTCCATGACGTACAAAGCGGATGTTGTAAAATGCTGTTTACTTGTTTTTGTTATCTAGTGTCCATTGTTTTAAATGCCGCATGTTTCCAGCGTGCATAAGCTAAGTGGTTCTTAAGTTTTTAAACCTTATGGTCCGCTGAATAATCTTTTATGTTAAAGAGTAATGGTGAACAAATAGTCTCCTTGATGTCACGTAACGACCCATCGGACCGAACAAATAGCCTTTCAAGTATTGTTGTCCATATTTCAAGTAGCGTGGAAACGTGGTGTTTGTGTTTACATATTGTTTTGTGTGGGGCAAGCAAATAATGGTTCTCTGACGATGTTAGTTAAGTATCCTTTTTATTGTAGTTCATTTTATTGTATGGTGAGAGAAAATAATGTTTAATTGTTAGTTGTAATGGTCGGCATACAAGATAGCAAGCCTAAAGCCGAGTCTTTCATTCTATCAAATTCATTCTATCAATTCGTTCTGTTATAGTCTGTGAATACTATCTTCCAGTCTGTCAAGATTGCATTCTGTGCTTTACTACGCCTGATTGACTCTGGTAGAATCAAATAAAGAAACTAAACAACTGAAGTTTAAATGAATCTTTTCAAGTATTAAACACGCAAAGGTTTGTAAGGACCTCAAATCTTACAATATCCTACACTATTTTGAGGGACGATTATGCAACAAAATACATTTCTGTACTTTTGTGTGTTGAATTTCCTGCAACTTTTGAATGTTCTAGCTGTTGAAAAACTTTGTACACAGTCAATTGCCTATCTGTTGACACAGCCACGATTTTGCGCTTTTGTACGTGCTTGGAATACAAGTTTTATGTGAAGCTGGATTACACTGAAACTTCACACATGCTGCGAGAGTTGTAACAGTTTGTTCAAGCCTTGACGCGGGGTTTCGATTTTTTGTTGCAAATTTGTTCAAGTCTTGAAACAACGTCACTACGGCGCCTTTTTTGCGTTACAAACTTCAATTTACATTTAGATCAACCTCTAAAATGTAAATAGGTGTAGTTGCTACGCGTTAAACCTTAATCCACGTATTGTGCCTTTTTACTATACCACGCAGCTCGTACCAGCTTGGTGATTGTTTTAGTGCAATTATCACCAAGAGGTATCAACTCTGAAACTTAAACTTGAAATAGATTTGCTGGAGAACGAGAAATCATAGCTTATTTCCTATTTTTCACATATAAAGCCTTGATAAAAATATATAAAACTACGCTTGTCAGACTTCGTTTTGAGTTTAATTGGACGCATTTACAGCAACGAGTTAAAATGAGTAAACATTTTTTTGTAACATGCAAATTAACAAATTTTCCTGCCAAACCTGTTTACGTTCTATTGACAAAAATATTGCAGTTTTATTCTGTTGACATCAACGCAGCCCAAAAGCGACATCGCTTACCCAACCCGTTTTTCTCACCTGTCACAACCGCGGAACAATAGAATTGTGTTTGTGCCTTCAACGCCGTCGTTCTTTGGCCAAAACGTTTCTCACCAACTCTGTTGACTGATGACTTACAAACATTGTAACTTTGAAAACACGCCCCTCTAACCATCGTGGTTTCCATAAAAAAGTCGAAGCACTTTGGACGGTTTAGCTAAAACCCGGTTCATTGTAGACCTAATTACGTTTTTACAGATTTGTGGTAGCAATGAAAAATGATGGGAGTCAACAATGATGATATCGCCAATAAGCGTAACTTATGTCGCTCAACAAGGGTTTAAAAAAACACGATTTGCGGTCAGGGCCGGATTAAGCCCTTTAGATGCCCAAAACACTTAAGAGCTTGGTGCCCCCATACAGTGGTAACGGTGGGAGCAATCCTGATCAGATGGGTTCGTAGCTAGAGCCTATATGGAGCAGGGTGCACAACCAAGCGGGATTTATGAGGCCGCGTATGTATACATATTAAAGTAGGCTATGCAATGGCGGCCGCGTGCATTGATACTTCTTAGCTGGATAAAAAATATGCAAGAACAAGGGAGTCAATAAAAAAGTGATATTTTGTTACACGGATAAATGAGATATAACCTGATCACATCATACATTTCTTCATAAAATGTAATTAGAAAAAAAATAACTTTACTTGTTACATTACAATGATACTGTAATGAACAATGAATACAAAGCGACTAGAATACTTAATCCAACGGCAAACGTCTAAGTCCAAAAACTCCGCACCAAATTGTTCTTGATTAGCATACATTGAGCTGCAACCAATATGCAAGAAAAGCAATACTGTTATTAAGCACGTGCTTATATTGCTTAATGGTTAGTCCATCTCTGGGTAATTCGTTTGCAGGGACATTCGCGGTTCTTCCATCGCCTCGTTTAACAATCAACTGTGCTTCCAGTGCAAAAATGACCCCATGATCATTTCAAGGTCAAGTGTGTGTGATGGCGTAGCAGATTGTTCTGATATAAGCGATGAAGTTGTGATGGAGAAGTCCCTGAAACATGCAAAAACAGAAAAGCTTCCACAAACCATAATCGGTAGGTTTTTGTTTTATAAGTGAACGATTTGCTGCAAAAGTTAATTAATTTCAGATACATTTTTTACACCAGCTCATCCAAACGATGCGATTGTTTTGACATGCATGGAGTTTGTCACAATATATTGGATCCCAGCAACACTTCCTGCGTACAAACAAAAAATGAAGTTTGCAAAGCATACGCTTCATGTGATGCAAATTCTCCGTGTGAACATCTCTGGCCCACCCAGGGCCCGATTAACCACTTTAGATGCCCTAAGCACTTTAAGAGCTTGGTGCCCCCATGGTGGTGACGATAGAAGCAATCCTGATCAGAAGGGGTCGCACATTTTTTTGAATTGGTGCCTAGCTAGAGCCTATATGGAGCAGGAGTGCACAACCAAGCGGGATTACGAGGTTGCACATATATTTGTAGAAATATATTGAAGTAAGCTATTTGTAATGGCGGCCGAGCATAGAAACTTCTTAGCTGGATAAAACAACATGTTAAGAACAAGGAAGTCAATACAAAATTTATATTATGTTACACAGATATTACCCGATCACACCCATTTCTTTATGACTTGAATTCACTGGCGTCTCATATAGGTGTCGAGTACGCGTTGGCCGGGTGGCGGGGCCAGGTTTTTTAGGCACGGTGGCCACCTCTGATTTTTAGTTCTTTTCATGGTGATTTTCTGTACGCAAGCTGCTATTTGCATAAAACCGGAAGATGATTAAAAATTCGTTTGCTTTAAAACAATTTAATTGACAAGGTAACAGAACTATGTGATGCACACCAATAGAACAAAGCAGGAATGTTTTGGCTCACAGACCAGATTTTTTTGCCGACGGGCCGTGTAGGTGCGACCAAGAACTACCACACAAAACGCGCTAACTTCAAGCTCTTGGCCAGGGATGTCCAAAGTGCGGCCCGCGACGGTATTTCATGGTTGTGGTTTCGAATTGTGTTGAACATGCCCCGCCAAAATTTTGGATAGGCTTTTGGGTTAGAGCGACTAGTTGTGACTTCATGCAAAAGTTTTCTGTGGAACCTTATTTATAGACATGTAAGAGTACATAGTACTGACGCAACACAAATGTCATAAGGCTCTTAAGATCGTTGTGGAGCCATGTACTGCTGATTTTATGGTTAAAAACTTCGAAGAAAACGCTGGTCCGTGGGCGCCTTGACCCGATTTAAAATGGCAGCCATTAAAAAAGTTTGGACAACTATGCTCTAGCCCAGTGGTCGGCAAACTTTTTTTACGAAGGCCCAAATTCCCTATTTAATCTTAACTGGAGGCCCACACAGACAAGTTTGTTTCCTAAAACTGCATTGAAAATGTCTTCTAACATTAATCAATCTTTTTTGTGTATAAAACCACATTTTTGTTTGTTTAAATTGGCCAATTAAAGTCATGTCGAGTACACTTTACTTTGCTATTCATGAGTTCCAGACATTTATTGTTCCATCACAATTCATTTGTTACATAACAATTAATTTTGTTTTGTCAAATAACTGTTGTTTGTTTCATCACAATGCATCCCTCAAACAATTATTTGTCATGTCAAATAATCACCGTTTACATGTGGTGCAATGGAGTACGACTCCGTGCTTTGGCCTCGCAATCGCGTCAGGATCCAGCTTCCTATACACCACTCGGCCCACATAAGTAAGGTTTGCGCGACCCACTAAAAAGTACTAGGCGGCCCACAGTTTGCCGACCACTGCTCTAGCCAAATGGTCAAGAGAAGAATGAATTGGGTTAATGTACTAATTTGTGATACCATATGGCGGGCCAGCAGAATGAATGACTTTGCGGGTCGCAGTTTGCCCACCCCTGGTATAAAGGTTTGGATTGTTGTGACGTTTATGACTTGAAAATCGCAATTGTTTAAGGTCATTGTTGCATTACAATGATACTGTAATGAACGATAAATACAAAGCGACGGGAATACTTAATCCAACGGCCAACGCTTAAGTTCAAAAAACCTACAACAAATTGTTCTTGGTCGGCATACATTGAGCTACAACTAAGCAATATGCAACAAAAGCAATATTGTTAAAGAATTTAAAACTATAGAACTAAAGTTCAACTAAGCAATAGAATTTCTAAACTATAGAAATTCATCCTTACGTGTGCATGAGTTCATTCTCAACCTTTTTTTCCTATGTTTAGTGACGAGTGTCTTTAGCTGTTGAAAACGCTATTTGATCGCAGCAGTGTAGTAGTTAAGTTTTGCGCTTGTAACCTCAAAAATAAATTGTGTTTTTTTGTGTTGCTGAGTGACATGCTGTTAAAGAAAGTTCTGTCATGTGTGTTGAAATACTGCGACACGTCATACTACACTTTTGTGACGCAACAACAGATTGTATGTCGATGTACATTTCTCACCTTACGTTTTATGTAATTCGGCTAAAATAGTCGGTGATATGCGTCCGGCAACAGGTTCCTCATTGCCTTTTGACAAGCCGCCACAGGTGCACGTACTTATATTGCTTAATGGTTAATCCAGCCCTGACTGTACCAAGCTGGTCCGTTTGTAACGTACGCGTTTTAGACTTTAGCAACTCATTTCCTCTATATCAGACTATAAATTCAAATGTTTTAATTGTTTCGTTTCTTATTTTATTTGACCCCGTGTTATCTTGTCTTCTTTTACTGCACCGGTTATAAACAGGCTTTCGGCTCACGGCGAAGAAGTAACGTTTTCGTCATGTGACCCTTTTTAGTTATAATTTCGATATCTTTTTTTTCTATGTTATAGTATCGTGACCTGAACGCTATACAAGTCAAACATATCAAAGTTAAAATCAGTACATTAGTTATCAGCCTATGTGTTGTGTGTGCACAAACAAGTAAGTGCGCTCGTTGTTTTAGTGATATGCCTTACGACGAATAAAAAGTTAACTGTCGTGTTTGTCGTTGTATAGTTCTAGTTTGATCAGCGATTAGTTTGTTTATTAAAGGAATTAGATTCGGAGTGTTTGTTTGGCCACCGTGACCGGTCGGTACAAAAGTGGTGACTTTCCCGACGTGATTTTGTATTCCGCGCATTTTGAACCTTCTGTTTTAATATAATCGCTGTTAACAACGCCTAAAATAATGTCGCAAAAAACTAGTTTCGTGCGTTTAAATTAAAAGACGCTGAAACCTTGGAACAATTGTTAGTAACGCCGGGAGATTACGCGCCATCTCGTGCCATTACTAGGCCTACTGCCGGTCGCTATAATCTGGTGTAGCAGCGACTCCACTGACGATTTGAAAGTAGGGTTCCCTCCCGGGAATATGGCAACAAAACAAAATTTATTTAGAATGAGATAACTTTTTCTCTTTTTGACTGCTACAAATAAAAAATTTACCCTGCCGTGTGATTTTTTACCAAACCACACATGTACACCAACCAGCGAACAAACCAACATCGATTTTGTATTATTGAAAGAAATGCGGCCTGCACAATATCGAAGTTGATAATACAAAGCTACGGGGTTGGCCTTTGACCTTTTGACGCAATCGCGTAGGAATCAGAGGTCACTACGCGAGGCCCCCTGCTGTTTTCAAAGAGGCGAACCCAATTGTTGAGGGCGATAAGAAATTGTTACTATCAGCGGGGTGTCTCTTCTTTCGATCGTGTGTTTTCCACGATAATCTTATTATTACATGCCAAGCATTGCTATCAACACGTTAAATACATTATTCTGTCAACATGCAGAGTTCTAGTAGCAAAAGCAAAGAATCGTCAGTGTGGGTGCATTTTACAAATATCGCCGGACAGAAAAGGCAAAATGCAATATATGCCCCAATTCTGTTATTAGCTGCAAAGGGTCCTCAACAAGCGGGTTAATAAGGCATTTGGATTGCAAGTATCAAATAAAAAGAAAGAGCAGTGGAGAACCGAAAAAGCAGGGTTCAATTTTGTAAGAGACAGTGGCAAGATTAGCTGCTGTTGATGGCTTAACTTTTCGACAAATTGAAAAATATTTGGGCAAGTATATTTTTGATATGAAAACAGTCAATTTATAAGAAAGGCTCTTGACACCAAAGAAAAAACAAAGCGCGACAATTTGTTTTCAAGTTCTACGAGACGGCAAAGAACTCAAGTTGCAAAACAGTTAAAAAATCGCATTAAAAATATGGAGCGTTTTAGCATTTCTCTGGACGAGTATACGTCTGTAAAAAAAAGGAAGGTATGCCAATATTAATGTCCATGCTCACGACGCAAAGTTCTGGAGTCTTGGAATGGTTAGAGTTTCAGGGAGAACACAGATGATATCGCGACAAGACCAAGAGAAGAGCTAGACTCCGATGCAGATGATTTGTCAACCGTTTCGGCATAGGAATAGACGAGGGATGAAAGTGTACCCTTACCTCTTCTAAGGCAGGACATTCGTACTGTCATTGAAAAAGTACGAAATTAGCAAAAACGTTTAGGCATTCGCCAATTAAAAAATTATAAGCTGCAAGCATACGTGAAGAAAGCTCTGGGAAACGAACTCCAGTTCAGCTTGGACTGCAAACAAGGTGGAATAGCTTACTGAACATGATTCAAACATATCTCAACACAAATTTGCTAGGAGGTGCTGTCAGCTGTTAAAAGTCGCGTAATGCACAGCGAACCAGCGTTATGGTTGGACTTCTCGACTTTTTACACAATCCAGACCTGCAGCATGACGCTGGCGAAACAGGTTTCTTCGCTTTACTTGGTGACGACGTTTTTTTTTTAAATGCACGTTGAGATATTCAACTAACAGAGACAGTAAACTTCTCTCATTGTTGAATGACAAAAGGAAAAGACACGT
>QXVZ01004302.1:0-25117 GCA_008931825.1 Phallusia fumigata
GGAAGATATTTGTTACTTCAAGTAATTCATTAATTGAAAATGAATATGGTGTTTTTCTTGATAATGAACAAACAGCAACCTTAAACTGTTCAAGCGCAGCGAATCCCCCAGCTACTTGCGAATTTCAAATTGGAAAAATTGTCCAAAGTGAAAGTTCCTGTGTCTTGTCTCAAACATTTACAGAAACAACATCAGTTTCATGCAATGCAAGTAACATTGCTGGTAGCAGTGCTTCACGACTTAATCTTACAGTGGTAACAGAAAGTAAGTTAACCATTTCACTTTATTCATTGGGCTGCAGCCTTATTTCGGGCTACCAAGTGCTTTTTAGTGGGCCAGGCGAACCTTACTTGTGTGGGCTGTGTGGTATATGAGAGCTGAACCCTAAAATGGTTCGGGGCAAAGAGTTGTACACCATCTGTAATTGATGAGTATTTGACACCATAAATAATTTGTATGTAACATGTATTGTGATAGAACAGATATTAAATATTAGACACAGATTTGTTATGTAACAATAAACTGTAATGGTACAGGCAAGGACTGCAACACATAAGTAGCAAAATTATGTGGAACACTCTTGCCTTAGTTATCTTGTGTGAGGAACGTTTCCCACTGTGTGGTCCTCCAGTAACGATTAAATGGAAAATTTGGGCCTTGTAATAATGTTTGCCAACCAACTAACTAATTGCTATGGTGAAATTTTTTGACAAGTTTTCTTTGCAGGGTCATCCCAGGTTACTTTGCCTGTTTTGAACACCACATCTGTAAAAGCAGGAGAAAATGTTGAACTCAGTTGCTCAGTTGATTATTTTGTTCAACTTAACACACAATTTGAATGGCAAATTCCAGATCAGATGCGGGAAATTGATCCCTTCAACAATGTTTTGAGTTTGACTGATTTAACCAGACTGGACTTGGGGACCTATGTGTGTAAAACCAGTGATGCTTTTGGAAACTTCACAAATGAATATTATTTAAATGTGACATGTATGTTTTTGTAAGCATATAGATTGACTAATTTATGATTAAATACAACTTCAAAATATTGCACAGATTCACCAGAAGAAATTGAAAGTCACACTAATTGTCAGTCAGAGAAACTGTTCAATCGCAGTTGTTTTGTTATGTTTACATCCAATCCGCCTTCATCCCAGTATAGTTTAACTAAAAATGGTAAAAATGTTTTCATGTCATAAGCAGTTCAATATAATGGTCTTTATGTTTTCCTTATTTGTAGGCACCAACATTGTTTGCCCAAACTGTAGTTTAACAAATGATGAAAAGGATAGCACAAAGCAAACATTCACTTTTATAATGGAGGTTTGTTGTTTGCAAAATTTTTTGCCATTGATTACATTTAAATTATTTTTCAGACGTCTGCGAATACAGAAATTTATGAGTTAAGAATTAAATCACCAATGGAAGGTTTTAATGATCTTGTTGTTGAGTTCCAAATATTTAAGGAATCAAATACACCTGGTGGAAATGGAAACCAGACTGTGATAATTGTTGCAAGTGTAGTTGGTGCGGTTGCTCTAATTGCTCTTATTGCTTTTGGAACTTTTTTGGTTGTCAAAAACAAAATACAAAAAAATAAAGGTAAACACCAAATAATACTGTTATATCAATACATTTAAAGTATAACCCTAGTTTGTTTAGATAAACCTAACAATGACCACATTTATGAGAACATGATTGACCCGAAAAGAGATACCTCAGATGAAACAAGCATTTATGATGACAAAAACCCACATTATGAGGGTATGATATAACATCAATCAAATAACAATGTGTAAATAGTTAAGAAAAAAGTAAATGTTCATATTTTTGTTTCTTTGTAGTTCCTTTGAACCGGATCCAACACAACTATGTAAATATGCAGGAAGGTCACTTATACTGTACGTATACCAAAATTTGTGAACCAGGATAGTAAATAATGCGATCATGTATTTTGCAGCCACAGAGATAAGATCAAACTGTAATGATTCAAACAAAACCCATGATACTGACAAAAACCAAGTTTATTACTCAGAAGTTGGGCAAGAGAAATGATGTTGGTTGTTTCCAAATTTTTCTGTGGGTGGGACCACCAAGTGCAATTTCCATTCAAAAGAAAAAACATGTTAGCTTTCCTACCTTCACCTACTCTGTTTGCTCTTGGAATGTTTGTAAATTGTAAATCTAGCTGATCAGTGTACATGTTGTATTGTCTGAGCCAGCTTTGGTTTTGTTTGCACAAGCTCATTTCAACCATGGACGATTTCCTTTGAGGTTATGGAAAGATTTTGTCTTTTTGTGTTCAAATAATAAATGCAATAAAAAGGACCTTCATAAATTACTTTAATTACTATTATAAAACTTCTTTGCTTTGTTGTGACTGTAAATAAAGTGCATGTCAAGATTCTACCGACCTCATAACCTACCATTCAGAGCAGGGAGTCAACCCGCTTGTTATATGGGTTCAGGTTCGGTTCGGGTTCGCTATTTATTGTTATTAGAGGTTCGGTTCCGGTTTTACGAAAAACATATTTTCGGGTTCAGTTCCGGTTCGGGCAAATTAACCGGTCCGAACCGGTTTGCGGTTTTTGAACCGGTTCAAATGCCCCTTCAGTTTAACGTTTGTTCTAGCTACTGCACCACCATTAAAGCCAACGTTCAAGTTCTTTGACTGACTTATGCGCTGCAAAAACCTGAAATAAACAAGAAACAATATTTTTTATTACAATATTCTCTTTCAACGCTAACTGGTGTAGCCGAAACACCCATTACGACAGTCGGCAACTGATAAAGCTCGGGTCTAGCATCTTTTTCATTCTGGCAAAAGGCTAAAATGCATTTGGTTCGGTTCCGGTTCAGGTTCAACGCCAAACGAAATAAAGGGTTCAGCTCCGGTTCGGGTTTTTAAGAAAATGAAATTTAAGGTTTGGGTTCGGTTCAGGTTTAACGAAATAAACCCCTCAAACCGGTTCGCGTTCAGTTCCGGTTAGACTCCCCGATTTATAGAGCTAAAAGTTAAATTAGCAGGTTTTAATATTGAATATGTTTCATCTAAACCGAAGCTTCCCCAACTAGGGGTCGCGCAAGGATTTTCTGGGTCGCGAGTTCACCAATTTTCCATAAATGGTCGAAATCGCCGATTTTTCGAGCATTTCCTATGGTGCGCAAAACAAATTAATGCTTAAATTTGTTGTCTAATAGTTCGCTTTCAACTAACAGCTCGTTTTAAACGTTTTCTTTCAAACGTGACGGATCGCAAAAGAATTTTAGAATTTTAAAGTGTCGCATACCAAAAAGTTTGGGAAGCTCTGATCGAAACCAACAAAATGGCGATTTCTGTGGCCAAAAGCATTACTAGCCTAGGGTACCAAATTAAGAAACAAGATTTTCTCTCTTACCCTTTAGTTAAAGATCAACCTATCGTCAAAGCTATCAGCTTTGGCAGTTTACATCAAACGGCAACCGTGCGAACAAATTCGTTTCATTAATTGAAAAAACAAACATTACAAGGGTACGTGTTTGCTAGAACTTTAAATTGGTAAAAAGTTGTTTCCAAATATTCTCCCCAACTGACGAGAGACTCACAAGTTCGTTGCCTGAACGTTTAAACTGATAAAAGACACAGGTAACACACTTGGGAATAACCAGAAAAAAAACGGATTATTAAAAGATTGTTTATAAAAAACGCGAGAACAATACTCAAAACTGTCGTCTGCGCACAGGTACTATCTGTCACATGGTGTCGCAACAGAGTCGTAGTCATGTTTGCCACAAGCAAAAAAACGTCAAATAAACCCGTTGCATTGAAACGGTTGAGCTGTAATTTTACATTAATAATTACCGTGTTGTTTACGCTTCAAATGATTAAATTAATCACGATGATAAAGTTATTAATCCCCAACTAACTTTTAACCAGCGGTGTCGCTACAGAGCTTACCAACCACTAGGTGTCGTTTTGGAGCAGTGCAAGGTTTGTTGCGCTCATCGCATCTGTTGAATTATGAAATAGCAGTCCTTTCTGTTGAATTATGTTGAAAGGCTAATCAACACTTCGCGGCCCACGTGCCACACAACTTGAAACCACAGCCGCGAGCTACGTGAAAGCCCGCCCTTTGGACCCCTGCTATAGGCCAACTTATGATATTACACACAAATCACATCACCAGCATTATACGATCTTTGTTCACCGCTACAAAGCACTACATGAGCACCACAGCGTATTTCTGGCAATATTAGCAGCATCTTTCTCTCAAAGTTACAATGCGCACCCGCACACAGCGAAAACAGCACAACACTGAGTGGTAAACATTCGAACACAGTTTCCTTCACAAAACAGTTTATGCGTATTTGGCCACACAACTAAAAGTGTAAAGTCTTTAAAAGTGTATTTGCTCCAAACGATCACTTAGTGCTTGGAGTAAAAAAACGCGCAGAGCAACCAATTGAGGTTACGCGTCGGAATCATGCCGACAGCATGGTTGCAGATAAAAGGCAGTGCAGAGAAAAACGAAACGGTAAAAAATGCTAAGAGCGAATAAAACAACGCCAAAACTCATTGAAATTCTCCACACAAAAATACTAAATGTTATTTAAAAACGTTTGTAATTTACCTCAACAATAAAAACAAAACTTTTATTTTCCCTATCCGCGTCATTTGATTCAAAATAGCATTCGTTGCAGCTCACAGAGACTCCTAAAGATAAATGCATTGAAAACATCAAACTGTCAAAATATGCCACCGCAAAAGTACTCTTGCCATTAATGGACAAAGTGTAAACTTTGGTTGGTGGATTGGAGGAAAAGTTGAAGTGATATAAACCATTAACAACGTCATCCCAGAAACAGTTTGTAACTGACTTTACTGATTCGGGAGCATCTGTAAAAAATATTTGCGTAACAAATCAAACCTGCTTGTCACCGTTAGTGTGAGCTCAAACCAGATTATTCTAACATATCTCAACTTACAAAACACAATTAGATATAAAGGTGGGGCGTAAGAACAGAAATCATTACGAGTTCACAAGTGTATAATGCTGAGTCATGCACTAATTTCCGTGGATTTATTTCGAATTATGTGCAGCCTACTGGGCCTTAGGCGATGAAAATATGCATTTTATAGAGGCGTTTGCAAAACATTTCAACATACCCGAGGATTAGCTTTAATATTAGGTTGTATTAGTGTAAAAACTTTGGAATGTCACATGACCAGTGCCCCATTTCGCTATTAAGGACTTGCCCAAGCAAACTTGAAGTTTTCGTTTGCGGTAATTTCAGTAAGTGCAAACGGATTTTACTGAATGACATATTGTCGCTTTTGATATTTTTGCAAACAATATCCCGCTGTCATAAATACTTTTGGTATAGTTTAGAAAACAGCCACTATAATTTTTCTACTAGGTGGCGCGCTTGAGCCTAAAAATTAGGTATCCAATCCGAAATAGCATCCTGATGTATCAGACGGTCAATTATTCATTTTTCCAACATGATTCAAGTTATATTTTACCTGACCTATTGGTTAAATTGGCAAACTGACAGTATACACGTTTTCTGTGAGTTGATTCTTAGTTCAGTTTTCCCTAAGGAGAAGTCGAAACGAAAATCTACAACACACAGGACTATATGGACGTTTTATGCAAAAATTTGCGAAAATGTTTTCTTATCTTTGCTTATATTATGCACAAAACAGTTGTCGTAACCTCAGTGCCATTAATTGCGTCCATTTATTTCCGTTGCATTATATATAGGCTAAGTACCTATATCCATTGAAGGTTTTGATCAGTGTGCCAAAATACACAGCTGTTTGGAATACGTGCTGTTGCTATGGCCATAAACTTACGAATCTCTAACACATATTGTCGTCATCAGGGCTTTGTTCTCATCTGTGTATAAAGTCTACAGTGTTTGCTTGGTTTGTACAAGCTCCCTTGCGTCAGTGCAACATATTGCATCCATTTAATTCCGATTCACTGAAAGTCATCATAGAGGAGGAAGTTTACGATCAGCGTGACAAAATACACAGCTGATGCGGAGAACGTGCTGTTGCTAGGAGTTAAAAAACACAGAAGGCAGGAGCCATTAATTTTACGATTCTCCAACACATATTGTCGTCATCAGGGCTTTGTTCTCATCTATTTATAAAGTTTACAATGTTTACTTGGTTTGTACAAGCTCCCTTGCTACGATAACAGACATGTTTTTTATCACTTTCGCTCTAATTGACATTAAGCTCTGGGAAGTCGAAATTCAGTCAAGGTCAACTCACAAAGGGATTTTACTTTGGAAATTAGTTTGGGAAGGTTAAAATTCATTTAACGTCAGCTAATAAACGGGACTTGACCTCTCTTTCGTAGAAATCTATTGTACCGTGCAGTAATTTGTGGCAACTAACACCACGTTTGGACTTTTGCGAGCAATTGTAGCCGCAGCCACAGACTAACGTTCCCTCGTAAACGTAATTGCTTGTTTACGAAGTAATAAAACCAAGGCCAGAACGTGCAGTTTGTCTTTCACCTTGTGCCATGGTGTTTCACGCGTATCAAGATTTTGTACGTTGACGACTTCTGATCTACTTTCGAACTTTAACACAAAAAAACTACAAAAGTAATCTAATTGCCTCATTAGTGACTTTACTTTACCTGGTTGTACGCTAACGATTAAGTTTTACATTTAAACGCTGATTTGCACAATCATGCCCTATCTAATTGAAAAAGTAGTGCAGAGTTCTTTATTGAAACTAATGATGACCTTTAAATGGGTGACATGTGTTGGTATAAAGCAATTTCTTTTTCAACATACCGGTACTGACAAGGGTTTTACTCATAAATGTAAATTTGAAATTAGTCGAATTACAAATGCTTTGGTAGTAAGATGTCAAACAGACATGAAATACGTTCACTTTCATTTCTTTCATAAAACTCACCGTCTTTATTACCGAATATATGGAAGTTAAATTCATAACAAAAAAAAAGTATACTTCTTAGAAATCACCAGTACGCTGCAGCATACCGTGACTTTTAAACAAATCGTTGACAACTTTTACGACCGGTTGTTTCTTTGTCATCGATTTTATATTTTGTTAAACTTTGTGTTTTGTTCCCTCACAATTGTAGAAAATTGTACTTTTACATCTTTGCGTGACAAAACTTCCCAAAGATTGAACAAAAGCTTTATCACCTTTAACATACTCTCCAGAGATCAAATTTGACAAAGTAAATTTTCCTACACACCTTTATTAACGGGGCGCAAGGTGGAAAAGCAAAATTGTACAAAAATATTGGTTCTAAATCGGTTTGTTACAAAAGGCATAGCGATCAAATGTACAAACTAAAATGTGCAAATACATTGCGCATGACGGTATATAAGCAAGGAAAGATGTAGGATGCTGGTCTCATTCCGTCTTTCCATTTACACCTAAAACAATAAAACTGTTTCAAATCTACAAAAGACGTTATTATTTCCTGATTTTTAAATCATATATTGTTGTACCCAGCCTGGTAAAGGTCTTTTTTTAAAGCAAATGTGTTGCAGAGAAGGATATTTGCGCAAAGAAATGACATTTCCCTCACACGACTGCTCTAGAATTACCTATGATTATAAGTAAGGCAAATCATTTCCGGCCAAGTTACCTTTCTGATAAAAAACCGGCTTCTTCTTGATGGGAGGCTTTGGTGGTTTTTGTTTTGCAAACACGTTTGATGTTTCAGGTTTTGCCACTATAACAAAAGAATATTCCTTTAAAAATCAAACACTGTAGTTTACGGCAGCTGTTTAGTGTCTAACCTTCTTGCGTATGTTTGTCAACTTGAGTGCAGGTGTCTCCGTTCAATTCCGTTGTCTGAAAAGATGCACGACTTGTTGAAGCCATATTCGAATGTAAATCAAACTGCGGGACTGGGTAGGAACCGTATAACGGGTTTTGCTTCTCTTCTTTTTCGCCTGAGTACATCACGAAGGTATGAACAAATTTTCGCGCACAATTGTTGGTCAATTTCACTTTAACGTCATACGTATTATTACGTAGTTGTTACTAAATTGATGAACCTCAATTGCAAAAGCCTCTTTTCAATCAATAAACAGGTTGACATGTGGTTTAGCTATATATGTTTGTTAATGTATGGAATACAAACTGAGCCGATGCCAACTTTTGGGTTCTTTCTTAGTCTTGTCCACCACAGCATAACAGTCATCTTCATTCGCTGCAACTTCGCTCGAGGAGTAAACAGGGTTGTCATATCCTTCATTCACTGCAAAATGTAGTTTATCATTTATTCAATAAATCTTTGTGACATACAGTGACATCGGTTTTAAATAACAACACGGAAATGGATACTTTCGTTATCTAAACTCCACTACACTGTTATAGTATATGATGTTCCTACGTACAAACATGGTTGTTATATAGAGTAACTAAATTGCAATTCTCTTCATTTACCTTGTTTCATATCTGCTGCTGATCCATTTATGTCTGGAATCATGCCTGATTCCTCCCTGCTTTTGCAATCAGGTTTTTTCCTTTTTAACGTGCCAAGTTTTACTAAATACAAAACATGCGTTTTGGATGATTGGATTCAATGTCTGTATGTGCGTTAGTGTAACCTAATATATTATAAACATTTAAAATCTGTAAACTCTATTAAAACAGAAGAATCAGAGAAGAAACCATCGGAAAAAATATGGTAGGGCACACACACGGTTGAGGAATTAAAAGCAAGGGTCTTGAAAGACGCCATATTTACATTTATCTAAAAATGATCGTTCATTATTTTTTACGACAAACTCTCACAAGCTAGAGGTGGTCTTTATTGAGGGCAGACGATCCCTGACAACGCAATACCTCTGCAGTGAGTAAACAAAACTTTATAACCTTCTATGGTGGAATTGTGACAACAAAAACCTAAACAAAAGTGTAGCCACTACGTCAAAGTTTTAGATCGCGTTTATTGAGTCCAATGTGCTGTAAAAAGTTCTAAATATTTCTGCAAAAGTTACCATATAAAAGTGACTGTGCAAATATATTTCTTACCTTTAACCTTTTTCCTCAGGTCGACTTGAGCGTAAGTTTCCCCACCAGCACCCGTAACAGTTGTTTTGTCTGTAAGTAATAAAACTTGTTAATCTTAGAAACACAATCATGAAACGGCCACAGGTCTATAAGCGCGTTAAAACTTTAAAGCAAATTTTCTCATAGGTTCAAATCCCAGGTTGAACAAGTGTTTTATATCAGAAAACTTTAGCTGTTGCGTAGTTGAGCACAAAGGCAGACGTTTTTCAGCCTGTTCCGCTTCTAAATATTGTAAGTTTCGGTTATTTCGTATTCGATTTTACCGACAAAATCATCCGGATTGACCGAGGTTTACTGTAAATAAAACAAAACCGATTTTGTTTGTCCTACTAAACTTACCAGCTGTGGGTTTTGAATTGCCACCCACGTTGCTCAAACCTCCATAGAGTGGGTTGGTGCGTTCCTCCTTTTCAGAAGATTGCTCTTTAACGAGTAAAAAGGTGTTGGCACAAAAACAATGTTGGTTTTCTCCCAGGGTGCACGAGAAATAGGAAAGTCTAGCAGCGCGCATTGTCGCGTCACAATAGCACTGAATTAATCATCAATTCGGAAATAGCTGCGCAACGTTAACACGTTATTAGCCCCCAAACTTGAAGGGCACAATCAGTGAATCGAGGTTGAACGCGCTGCAGCTACACCGTCATTACAAAGCGGTATGTGACAACTAATAAAAATAAGTTTGGCGTATTAAAAAAACAATTGCTTCCGGCGTGTTATAGTAATAAGCATGCATTGAAAGACGTGTTGCGTAAGTGCGTGTGTTGTCGTTCGTTGTGTATTATCAATGCGCACGCACGCCCCATCTATTTATCTTATTTTTTGGTTGTTTTTCCTAGTGTGTTGTATAATACATTTGCCAAAAGTCCTACCACAAGTTTTTGCGGTATTAGTTTGGGTTTTTGTATCTCACATACTGCTAACGTGTCATGACTATTCCATGCCAAGAGGCATTGACTGAAGAGTAGGAAAACAAAGTAAAGGAGTCAGAGGCAATAATTTAACGTACGGCGCGAATCCGTACTCATACACCCGTGTTACATCTAAATAAAAATCCCACAAATTACCGACAACATATGCATCAGGTAAAGCATCTGGGTCACCACTGGCACCATATATAGGGTTTATTCTCTCCTCCTTTTCTATCCTTGTAACTATTCAAAAAACAATTTTAGGCGGAGTCTTCTTCTATGTCACACCAGAGCACATACCACTTTTTTGGCTGACGTCTACAGTGGAATACTCATCGAGGTTTTCTTCCAAAAAATCAAATAATTTAGTTTTCAAATTTTTATCTTTTATAGAAGTTTTCATACAACTTCATATTTAGATCACAAATGGTTTCAACTTTCGTTTTGGGTATTATGAAAGTACCAACCTGAATGTACATTTCTATTACTTGACTGTCTGCTTTGATGATGGGAGTTTCCACCTACATATCAAAAACAATCATAATAAAAAAGTAACACAAGTTAATCAACAAAGTGTCACTGACTTGATTTATTTGAAAATTTTCTTCGCCAACAAAACAATGCCACCACCAACAATATTATGAAAGCAAAAGCTCCAACTACACTTGCAGCAATTATCACAGTTTGGTATCCATTTCCACCAGGTGTATTTGATTCCTTAAATATTTGAAACTCAACAACAAGATCATTAAAACCTTTCATTGGTGATTTGATTCTTAACTCATAAACTTCTGTTTTTGCAGATGTCTACAGAAAATATTTCAGTTTTTATTCAATGGCCTGCTAATATCACAAACTACAAACCTCCATTATAAACACAAATGTTTGGTTAGTGGCATCCTTTTCATCATTTGTTAAAATACAATCAGGACAATTAATGTTGATGCCTACAAATAAGGAAAACATAACGAAAAGTGTCACATGGCATATGCCTCCAAAACTTCTTACCATTTTTAGTCAATTTATACTGAAATGAAGGCGGGTTGGATGTAAACATAACAAAACAACTACCATTGACCAGTTTGTCTGACTGACAATTTGTGTGACCTTCAATTTCTTCTGGTGAATCTGTGCAATATTCAAAGTAAAATTTTATCATAAATTAGTCAATCTGTATACTAACAAAAACCTACATGTCACATTTAAATAATATTCATTTGTGGAGTTTCCAAAGGCATCACTGGTTTTACACACATAGGTCCCCAAGTCCAGTCTGGTTAAATCAGTCAAACTCAAAACATTGTTGAAGGGATTTATATCCCGAATCTGATCTGGAATTTGCCATTCAAATTGTGTGTTGAGTTGAACATAATAATCAACTGAGCAACTTAGTTCAGCATTTTCTCCTGCTTTTACAAATGTGGTGTTTACAACAGGCAAAGTAACCTGGGATGACCCTGCAAAAAAACTTCTTTTAGCAACTTTACCATCGCAATTAATTGAGTAGGTCAACTTACTTTCTGTTACCACTGTAACATTTAGCTGTGAAAAACTGCTACCAGCAATGTTACTTGCATTGCAGAAAACTGATGTTGTTTCTGTAAATGTTTGGGACAAGACACAAGAACTTTCAGTTTGGACAATTTTTCCAATTTGAAATTCACAAGTAGCTGGTGGATTCGCTTCACTTGAACAGTCAAAGGTTGCTGTTTGTACACCTTCCAGAAAAACACCATATTCGTTTTCAATCGATGAATTACTTGAAGAAACAATCATTCTGCCAAGAGTTGGTGGATCTGTGAAATTTGTTTCTGTTAAAAGTTTCATAATCCATCATGACATTTATCACCCACAGAGGACATTGATGTGAATTGTGTTCTCTAAAATAGCAAATTGGTCTTCTGTGCGGCATGTATAATTGCCACTACCATGCTTTGAAATGCTGGTAATGTTGATAACTGGTTTCATCCAACCAAACTTTTGGGATTGTGTTGTTACATTCCATTGGAACGATGTATCGAGTTGGTTTTGGTAATCAACACTGCACTTTAGTACAACATTATCGCCTTGCATAATTGTACCACCCACAGAATTATCGATGATTACTTTTCCTGTAATTATTTTTGAAATATTTGACTAATATTCGAAAAAAGACAAACACAGTTAAACATCTCTTACTGCTTTCAACAACAATTAACTGCAATTCTTCAGATTGGCCATTTCCTATATCATTCTCCACAAAACATGAAACATTTCTTGAAAATGAAATAAGTTCAGTAATTTGGCAGTCAATGTTATTGCTTTTCACATTTTTGCCTTTGTGATAAACTGAACAGTTTGCCAATGGATTCGCATCATTCAAACAATGGAATGTAACATTTTGTGCCAAGTTTAATAGAAAGGTTTCACCCGATTTTGCCACATCTACTAATGTGGATATCAACATGTGCACATTGTATGGGTGATCTACACATGCATGGTAGTTGTTGATTTAATATTAATTTCCCACATGATGTTAAGTTTAACTTACATTGCACGTCAAGCAAAGTGACTTGAGAGCGTCCAAGTTCATTATCATATTCTGTGTATGGTGTCACAGCTTGACAGGAAACATTGAGATTGTTGTCTTCACGAGTTGGAATAAACTGCACAGCAGTAGCCTGTGGCAAAGACAAATGTCCCAAACAACCAGAGAGGCAAACTCCTTGCCCAAAACAAATCAAAACAAACAAATACAGGTAAATAGAAAATTGTAAGCCATCCAGGGGCAGCTTTACTTTTTGAGTACCTAGGGGCTAGATCACATCCGCAGTAACAGCGGTTGTATTATTAGATGTAACTTAAAAAGTGTTTTTACACAAATTGCAGCCCTTGTAAACTATCTTCTAACCAGAAAAACAGGAAACAGGGGATATGGGGAAATATCCTACAAGCAAACCACCCAAACTACATGAAAAGTTGGGCCGTGCATGTAACAGTGGGTATTGCTATTGACAATCCTGACAAACAAAAATGAGAAATACATTTAAATTACATATCTTATTCAAAATAGAATAAAAATAAATTGAACATTACATTTACTTTGGTGACATTTGCGTAAATGTCTAAACCCTCGTAATAAACAGTATTGAATCCAACTGGATATTCATCAGTGTAATAACAGTCTAACAATAAAGTGTTGTTCTCTATGACAGTAAATGTTGAACCGACACTTCCATTTATGTATAGTAATGCGGCTGGTGCTGCACAAAAAAAACCTAATGTTATTTTAAGCGTATACACCAACTCCAAAACGTAACTTACCAAACCAACATTCAACCACATTTTCCCGATCCCATTGAGCAGTTGACAAGCATTTTGTGTTGCTATTAGTAACTGGTGTTCCACTGTTTGTAAACAAACTTCCTTTGTTGGGACAATCAAATTTTCCTTGTGTGTCATAAAATCCATTGGGAGCCGATACAGAAACATGGAAGTTTAACGTTGTCTGGCATTCTGCAGTATACAAAGTTTAATTTTAGATTTTATTAATGGCACCTACCTGTATAACGCTGCAATGCAGTTCACGCGATTGGGAAAATGCAGCATGCTTTTGTTTAAAATATCCGCAACAAAAATGTACATTTCCTGACAGTAGCGAAGTACAAAAAGAACTGCACTGCAAAGGCGCGGAGAAGGATTTCGGAAACAATTTGGGTTATTTTTTATACTGTGTTCGTAGTTGTAATAACCCATCGATGCGATCTGTGCATGTTGTGGTATCGTGTTGATACTATTCTTTTTCAATTTTATCACGGATTGAATCAAATGCGTTAAAAGTTGAAGACTTAGTTTCGGGATTAGAACCAACAACCATCCGGGCACAAAGGGGGGATTGCACTGACCATTGGACCACCACTACCCTTTTTTTGCATAAAGCATGTGTTGCATAGCCATAGTGATTTGCTACTGTTTATTTTGTAGTTTTGTTGTTTTATTTATAGTTTCTGCGCGGTCGGCTATATGCGCTATTTCACTGACACTCTCACAAAAGCAGGTGTTTTAATTTTATTGGGCTGAATGTGCTGTTTTGTGCTGGATAAGGAGACGTGCAGTAAATGTAATATGAACGAAAATCACTACAGACGATTCCATCCCTTTCCGACACCGTCGAAAGAAAGTCGTGTGTCTGCGGTGACGATTTATTAAAATACGTGATTGTTAAAATACAAGAAGACAGCGGGAATTAGGAAAATTATAGTTAATGGTCTGAAACAATAAAACATGATAAATAAGGATCTGTTTATTACTTTTAGTAAAATTGTGCTATTTTTTAAAAGCGACATTATTTACAAACTATTTTGGCCAGCATGTTTTTAATTAAAGGTATTAAACAATGGAGTTGCATGTTTGTTAAATTTCGTGTCCGATGCATTTCTGTACAGATTGTGGTTTCAATTCCTTTTGACGAAAGCAGAAAAAATTTGTCATCCGTCTACATTCAGTTTGCCTTAATTGCATTCGCACTCAGCAGGTCATAATACTGAACGTTGTTATTTCGATTTTCTACTGGTAAGATATCGACATATTATCCCCATACTTTTACGTAACACGCCCAAATGTGTAATAAACACCCAACGTTTATACGCGTTTCACCCACTTACTTGCAATCGTAATATTCCTTGTTTGTGCATCAATACTGGCTGTGTTAACCTCAACAACGCTTTTGTCCAAAGTGAAATTTCTAGGCTGTGTTACACCGAAAGTTGTGTTGACACAAGATGAGTTCCATTCTATCGTTGAATTCAATCCAGTTAAGTTAAATGAATTAAAACTGTAGTGTGGTGGACTGCAACCCCAGCACCAGTTGTAGGTGGCTATATCTGTGTAATTATCGTCCAACAAAACTGTCCAGAAAACATTTGGAGGATCTTCTCCGCTTCCATAACACTCACTGTACCAATACATTGTTCCATTGTAGTTTTCCGCCCAAGTTGTCTGATTTGGATGCAAACTTGAGCCTAAGAATTAAACCGCAGATACTTGTAAAAATAAGTCGCATATTAGTTTAGATAGTGATAGGTGTAGGCTAAATAATATTTATGCAATAAATTATTTATTCGATCAAAATACGATTTCTGTGGGCGGTTTGCAATATATTTACCGATAAACATAAACACATTTGTCTTGATCATTAGTCAAGTGTTATTTGACCATCCACCAATCGCTATTAACTTTTCAAAAAATATATTTGTCGACAGCAGTATAACTCGAATTTCCCTAAATTTATTGCATTTCAATCATAGCAATGTTGTAGTGTTGAGCAAGTTTTGTGTAGGTTACCTGGCAGTTTACTTATAGTTAAATTCGACTCGCCGCAACAGCGTACCATTCCTGGTGTGTTGCGTGGTTCTGTATTTGTTTGCAAACTTATTTCAGCCTTTTTTATTATCACAAGCGTCCATTTGTTGAATAGATAAATGTAACCTAATTGATGATACATAAAATTAAAACGCTATATCGCAAGCGTATAAGATTACAATCAATTTTATTAAGTAATGTAGGCACTCAAACTTTTAATCCCCAAACGTTCCCTCTTGAGTATGTGTAGTACAAGCCTTACTTGTTATCTTTTTACGTTATATTTTTTCTACCAGTTAGTTTTTACTTACCTTCTTGACAACAATATAAGATGCAGTAAAGGAAAGACAAAAAACAAGGCCTAGATCGTCGGATTTGATTCTGGCTGATATCTTCCATCGCATTCAAAAGTAGATAACGCGCACATCGCAGGTTGAATAACAGAAATCATGCACGTTGAGAATCGAGACATCACGAATCTACGTTTTACTAGGCCACTATGCAAACAGTCGCATCTCTGTTTGAACGTCGATTGGAGTCCGGCAAATCATTACGTGTTTTTTTCGCAAAGGAAGTACACACAAAAAAGTAATATTTGAATTTGCAATATTAAGGATTTGTTTAACCTCGAAAGCGCCGCAGTGGAGTATAGTAATAGAAAACCAACACAGGACAATTATCACACAAATAATCAGTTATTTTTAGTTAAAGTTGTGGGACAGTATCCAGTGAACGTAAAATGCACGTACAGAAGTTTTGTCGAATGTTACCTGTTTTGTTTTACCTGCCTAGTAACATTTTAGCACAAACAGGTAAAAGGTAAAATCAATAAACAATTGTGTGGTGTGTTGAGGCCCTCTTTTTGAATATTTTTTTATGTATTTTGAGATAAAATGGAATTTTATTTTAGATCACTTGAAGTGTTGTGTAATATTTTTCTACAAAGAATTATTTTCATTACAGTCAGTGTACAACTAGAGACGGAGTCCACAACAGGATACCAAGTAGCAGGAAGCACAGTCAAAGCTGCAGTTGGACTGGTTGATAACAACAGTGTTTTCACCATGGTTTGGAGGATAAACACAACGGTGATACAAACATAATACTTTGAACCTTTGAAATTGTCATAAACAATTGGGAAAATTTTTCAGGATGTGGCATCGTGTCAACCAGTAGGAGGTGGCGATTGTGTATGTAGACCTGAGACCGCAACAGAACTAGAAAACAGAACAATGGCAAGGTTTGCACGCACTTGCACTTTTTCTCAACACATAATTTATGGATTTTACTGGTGCAGCGACAATCATAAAACTATTTATTTTTTGTAAATTTTCAGTTGCACGGGATCCACGTTTTTCCTGCATTTTACTACCACAGCATCTGACCAACAAACATCAATACATGTTTTTAATGGGGTCGGGGAAAATTTGGAATCGGTTTCATTTGTTGTTACGCCATGTAATGTATTATGTTTATACTGGTAAACACTGTTTTTTGTAAACAATGGTTTGGGCCGTTTTAAGTCTAATGAATTGCTCTAAAAATCAACGTATTTGTGCTTCGAGTTTTGTCCTCTTAACATGGACTGTTTGTAAAGTAATCTACGTCATTGGAGTACAGAACGATGAAAAGTGTCTTTCGACATGTTTACTAAGGTTTAAAACCCGCAACTATTTTTGTACAATGTAATATGTTTTATCATACTGTGTTGAAAACAGATTGCGTTTTTTGTCCTGAGTTTGTGAATTGTTCTGACACAAACTGCGGTCTTGGCTGCAGCACAGCATTAGAATGTCGTCCCGGGTACACAGGAACTGTAACAGCTGTTTGTCAAGACGATGCTTCATTTGCAGAAACTGGAGTTTGTAGTCCAGGTATGTAAAGTTGTTTTGATGCAAGATATGATTTTCTGTCAATTATCACATTTGACTCTGGCGAAATTGAGCAATTGCTTTGTCCACAAAGAATAAATTAATACATTTTCATTAAATGGTGGTTTCTAAAAAATTAAACACTTTGGCAAATGAACCACGGCATTCAACTACAAAGCTACATTGGTCAAATTCAGCACCAAACAAAAATCCTGTCCGCTGACAGATCTGTAGCGCCACCAACCATCGTGACTTTAAACGTATCTTAATTGTGAAAGCAATAAAAAGAAAATAGCCTGGTTTCATTTACATCCCGTATTTTTATCGTTTTTTGGTCGTTGATATATGTATGGTACATTTATCCAAATTTGTATCCAACCGCAAGAATAATTAAACAAGTGCAAGGCTTCATTCAGGCAGTAACCTCGCCAATCACTTTAACGGGACACAGTGTGCAAAATTGGAAAAATCAGGAATTAAAACTTACCCTACCCAAACCCAATACTCGCTTATCTGTTTTATATTGTTTATAGTACAGTGCAACACAATGGCGGCACCATGCGGTGGCTGCAATGCTGCTGACACTGAAGTGGATTTCAACACAACACTCAAATGTTTATGTGGAGGAAATCAATACGAAGCTTACTGTGACGTAACAGGAACATGGAATATTACATCCGAACCAGGTAAACCAAACGACATTTGATGCTATTTGTGACGCATTTTGATAAGGTACTTCTTTGTAGCCCTGCAATATCACAAACTGTGAACTGTCAACCGATTAAGTACACATCGTGTAAAACTAGAAGTGTTTCACAAACCGTTGTTTTAACCGAAAATAGCCACTGTCTCGATGTAAAAGTTGATCTTGTCTGAGACGACAACCGTCACAGCTACCAATAAAAGAAACTCCTATTCTGCAAATGAATTTGGTAAAAACGATAACACCGCAAAACTTTTCTTATCGGGGGAATTGGGTAAATATTACAAGGCAAAAAAAACCGTTTTGAATTGTGCCACTCAAAATTAGTTGAAAACCGCCGGCTTTACCCAGGAAAAATAAATACCAAAAAAGGGTGCTTTCAGACTCAAGGGTTATAATGCCGGCTGTAGCAACACCCACAACGTAAAACGGGACGCATCCCTTGCGCTGTGTTATCAGTTGTCTCGTCGGACTGACCTTCGATTGGCCGGGTGACGGAACCTATATTGAATGTTTTCAAAGGGTAAAAAATGTCATTATTATGTATTAGATTTATTGCGCAAGTATTTAAACTCTACCTAATTATTCAATACCAGTCACAATAACACCTGTACTTTTATTGGCACAAAAATTGTTAATATGCGACTGCAGTCCTTATTAGAGGTGTCAATTGACTACACAAGGTTGCACAAAATTGTTTCAGTACTATGCAACACAAACGACATTACGTGCGATTGGTGTCAAATATCTGAAAATCAAGATTTGGAATACAACACAACTCTTGACTTTTCAAATTGTCAAGGTGGTAAAGGATCAGCGCAATGTCTCGCCACAGGAGAATGGAATGTTACGTGCACAGGTAATTTGTTTTGTATTTTGTAAATCAAAAATGTTGTAAATCAATTCAGACATTCCGTTAGGGGAACGTTGATTACAAAGCAGCATACAAAGCAGTTTTTAAACAGCTGTAATTTTTAGATTAGTTAGTTGTCATTAATTTTTGCCACGTTTAAAATTAAAATAATATTTAGAACGGTTTATTTCAGCACAGTGCAACACAAGTTACATATCTTGTGAGTGGTGTGAGGTACCCGAAAATGAAATCCACGATTCCAATTACCTCCTCGAATTGCTTTCGTGTGAAAAAGGAGCCACAGGGTCAGCAAAATGCCTTAACACTGGAGATTGGAATGTTACCTGCACAGGTAATTTAAGAAAGCACAAGAAGCAAAGTATTTGACTACTTCATTAATAAGCGTATTTGGGCAAAAAAATATCATGTAACAAATGGAAGTTTTAACAACAACAGATTATTATTATTATTTGACTTGACAAACCACAGTACGCCAGGCCTGCAAGAGGAATTGTACGAAATCATAATCGACCAAGTTTTTTTAGTCAGCATAGCGTGGCGGTAGGATTTGAACCTATCCGGGGCTGCCGCCCTATTAACTGAGCTACGTAGTCTCAATTGTAGGCCTGCCGAAGGTCGAATCACAGTAACCGCTGCCTACTGTATGCTGCACATGTCAGCTGCGGTAAGCGAAATGCAGGAATCTGCCCTGAAGCGTTCATATGGACCAATGATAATGGCACACAAGGCCTTTTGTAGGCCTGGCGTGGTTCATATATGAGTGTGCCGTTTTCGCTGGCCTGCATGAAAGCTTCAGAGCAGAGCCAAGAATTTTATAATTAGTTTTTCTTTGTGATCAATAATTGTGTGACAGGAATTTTTGTAAGCAATACCTTTTGTTGTGTCGCAGCCCAGTGCAATGCTTCAGATATTCTTCCGTGTGAGCGATGCGAACCGGAAAACGTTACAATCAACTATAATGAAACATACACCCGCACATGCAGTGATGAAACAATTTCATCAAAGTGCCTTGCTGCTGGGGAATGGGAAAATTCCACATGCAAGAAACACGACAACGGTGTGTGTGTGTGTGTGTGTGTGTGTGTGTGCGTGTGCGTGTGCGTGTGCGGACATGAATACATGTTGATTAAACAAACCAGATGAAAAATATCCTTCGTACAGATTTAGTCGATTTTTTTGTTTTAATTTCAGAGAATAAAGGGAGTGGACCACTCGTAAAAGAAATTGTGATTCCAATCGCATGCGTTGGGGTTGTTGCACTTTTGGGCGCCGGTGGAATTAAATGGTATAATAATAGGCCTGACAACAACGGCACTGGCGGGAATGGTCATGGCAACAACGGTACTGGCGGGAATATGCCTGGCAACAATCCAATGGGAATTACGGAAACCAATCTAGAGGTAAGCGTTTGTAATGGAATTAAACAGACCAAATTACAGTGCCATTTTAAGCTACCTGTATTACCCGATAGGTTGGAAAACAATTTACTATACTCTTTCTTAAACTTTATGTATGCCTCGTATATTACAAAAAATGTAAAATAACGAAAAATTATTGAGCAACCTAGTCCGTCAATACGTGATATTATCCACAAATTATGCTAAAAACGTAAGAATTGAGCTATTGAATGATTGATTGACTTTTCGCGACATTGTTTTTTTCGCAATTATGATGCACAAGGAAAACGCTTGGTTACCC
Organism: Phallusia fumigata; assembly: GCA_008931825.1. NCBI lineage: Eukaryota > Metazoa > Chordata > Ascidiacea > Phlebobranchia > Ascidiidae > Phallusia > Phallusia fumigata. Next base: position 20,456 of record QXVZ01004302.1, read on the forward strand.
CAAAATTACCTACGTACTACAGTTTGGAAACCACTGTGTTCACCAAACTGTAAAAATTTAGAAATATTGGTATTTTTTTAGAATCCAGCTCCAGCCATGCCAGGAGGAACCGAAATTATAGAGCTACAAAAAACAAATGATGTTATCTAACTTATTTACCAACTAACACTATGTTTTATATTGAGTTTTGTACCAAACGAGAAAAATGGACATACGGATATAATGTTTTCGTTTAAAAGTATTTATGGCACAGAAAAACAACAAATCAATGTCTTCGGCTCTGCACCCATTTCTTACATTTTTACCATAAATTTTGAGCGTGACACTTATTTCATACATCGCCGTTAATTTCTTTGTTTTAAAGATATGTATTTGCATCAACTGTTGTATTTATTTAATACGCGTGTCATCTGTTGCTGATCTCTGTTATTTGCCACTATATAGCCTACATACAGGCTATATTTAAGTTGTGAGAAGCCAATAGTTTTAATGATGTTTTGTAAATTGAAACCACTGTGCTTTGTTATGCTATCCAGCAAAGTAGTACTGTGAAATTGAAACTATTCCAGCTAACCAATGCAGAGTTTCAGAGATTATACTAGAACTGATTTAAACGCCATGGCCTGCTGAATACCTCTAAATTCAAGACAAATTTCATGCCATTTCTAACAGTGTCTGGAGAAAAAGCTTCTTTAACTATCAGTCCTAAATTCACAGCATACAGTGAGATCTGGATTAAAATCGATTGCAAATTAGCCATCCTAAAGTTGATGTCCAGCGTTCGTTTTTGTTAAAGAACAATAAAAAATTAATAAACATACAGGTGTTGTGTCAAAGGCTGTTTTGTTTGAGACTCCAAATTAGTAGCACAGCTTTTTGTCACAAGATGGCGATAACTGGCTCTACGTTCGAAATACTATAGCTTGTTCAGACAACGAAAGCGGCAAGATGGCCGAGTGGTTAGCGAGACTGACTTGTGCTCGCAAGGTTGGGTTCTAACACTACATACCAACTTGGACCAACAGAACTGCATTGAGCCAGGTAGTTCGACGGTGGACTCATAGTGAGCATACCACATTCAGGCGTTGTTCCGCCCACCCATGAGAAGGGAAACAAACAAACAAACTGACATGAATCATCACCCCCGTAAACTTATCTAGTATTTGTGCCAACACCTCAAGGAGAATGGCTACTGCAGAACATAGTGTTGTCACGTAAACCAAATTGTCAACAAAAACATACTTGCAGATAATGCGCCAGAATAACTTTCAGGCAGTCGTGTATAAATTTGACATTAAAATTTATTACAAATATAATTGAATTTCGCTCAAGAACTAATAGTAGCAAATAGGTTTTCGCAAAATAAAAATCACTTGGGTGATGACGCATATTTAGTCATTTGACACTCTACTGATATCACATTTATTTGACATAGATATAACCACTTTCACTTTGGTAAATGCTGTTCAAACAGAGTAGATGTTCTGGGACAATTGCGGTTCATCTTTGGTTTTCGGTTAAGTGATTTGAATTTGATTTGTAACAAGGAAAAAGTTTCATAAAATGTATTTTGGAGTTGTTTCATTTCTTCTGGCAATACTTGCAAGAGAAATTGCAGGTAAGTATAAATGTTAAGTCTTCAGATTTTAGTTATGCTTTAATTGTTTCTAATTAGAACAAAAATCAAGAATTTTAATTGATATAAAACTGTTCATATAGACTCTTTTTGTTTGGTGAAATAACCTACTCACTAACATTAAACTATCGTCACACTTTAAGGTCAAGAATGAAAGTGCCAATGCATGGATATAAAACATTGGCTTTTTTGTAATAAATTATTTTTAAGGTCTGCATCCAAACCAAACAACTTGGGCGGCAAACTACAATGGAACAATGTATTGGTACAGTGAGTGTTATGGAAGCGGAGAAGATCCTCCAAGTGTTTACTGGACAGTTTCGTTGAACCATAATCACACAGATACAGCAGGCTACAACTGGTGCTGGGGTTGCACTCCGCCACAATACATTTTCAACTCATTTAACTTGCCTGGATTGAATTCAACGATAGAATGGAACTCATCTTGCGTCAACACAACATTCGATGTAACGCTGCCTAGAAATTTCACTTTGGACAAAAGCGTTGTTGAGGTCGACACAATCAGTATTGATCCACAGACAAGGAATGTTACGATTGCAGGTAAGTTGGTGCAAAGCGTATAAACGCTAGTGTTTGGAAAAAAGAGGAAAAACAATTTTTTTTCAAGTTGGGTTACTTATTCCCCAAACATTTGGGGCTGGCTTCGCTATTGACAGGAATGTAAAGCGATAATTTTTATTAATGGGTTTTAAAAAGTATGCTCCGCCCCAATGGGTTCTAACCCCATGTCGCCAATCCATGTTTGTCTAAAGTCAGAAATTTTCAGCGCATTCGATCATGCTTTGTTTGGTCTATCCAGGAATAAATTCCAACAAAGACATTTTATTACATACATAAAACGTATCCTGCGAATAATAACACGCCACCACAAACGTAGAGACTGAACGAAACACTCAATATGCTGTATTTGCATAAGGTAGAGACGAACGTCGAAACTTTTACAGCTTTGCTAGACTGAATTTTGTTTATTGAATGTTTGTTTATTGAATGAATGTTTCCTTTGCAGTGCAGTTCCCTTCAGCTACTTTAGCTACTACAATACGGTGGTTTTATTACACTCGAACATCGAAATCATCTTCACATGCTGATTGCTGATAAGGGTTTTTTTAAACAGGGAATATGTTGTCGTAAAAGATAAAACTCATTTGTCTTTCAAAACATTATAGTTTCAAATGTGTGAACTATGCTCATTTTTGGCAGAATGTCAGAAAACGTTAAATTTCGATGTTTCTGTATCTGCTCCCAATGGATTTTATGACACACAAGGAAAATTTGATTGTCCCAGCAAAGGAAGTTTGTTTACAAACAGTGGAACACCAGTTGATAATAACAATACAAAATGTTTGTCAACTGCTCAATGGGATCGGGAAAATGTGGTTGAATGTTGGTTTGGTGAGCTACGTTTTGGAGTTGGTGTATACTGTTGAAATAACATTAGGTTTGTTTTGTGCAGCACCAGCAGCATCACTACACATAAATGGAAGTGTCGGTTCGAAGTTTACTGTCAAGGAGAACAACACTTTAATATTAGATTGTTATTACACTGATGAATATCCAGTTGGATCCAATACTGTTTATTATAAGGGCACAGGCATTTACGCAAATGTAACCAAAGTAAGTGTTTTTATTATTCCAAGTGCTGTGTATTATTTAACTAAGACTGCTTAATTTATCACAACTAGCAAGCCTCTTAATTCTTAAATTGGGAAATGTACAGAACATTTTTTTGTTTTTTTCTTTAACCTTTATAAATGGAAAGAGTTGTTTTGCTGAGTTAGCCTGCTGGGTTGCCAAGGATATTTGTTTCTTCTGCAGAACACTCTTGTGCAGTTTATTCCAAAACGTGAAGACAACGGTCTTACTATTTCCTGTCAAGCCGAGACACCGTATACAGAACAGAATAATGAACTTGGACGCTCTCAAGTTACTTTGCTTGATGTGCAATGTAAGTTAAACTTAACACTATGTGGGAACCTGTTTGTAAATATGAATATCTACCATGTATGTATAGATCACCCATACAATGTGCATGTAGTCATATCCACATCAAAAAATGTAGGAAAATTAGGTAAACCATTTATTTCAAACTCCGCAAAAAAATGTTACATTCCATTGTTTAAACCAGAGCTTCCTAAACTAGGGGTTGCTACCTTTAATTGGGTCAGGCAAAGAATTTTGTGGGTCGCTAGTACACCAATTTATCACAAATTGTCATAATCACCGTCCTTTAAACGTTTACCTCGGTATAATGTGTAAAGTTTTCTACATTGTCATGCTGAAACTGTGCAAAATAAATTAAAATTGGATTTTGCTATTTAGAATCACCCACTAAACAAGCGATTTGTTTTCAACTGCTTTTTTTCGGTCAATCATTAAAGGTCACAGATAAATTTTAGAAATCAAAAGGGGTCGTTGGAACTCAACACATCATTTTAATGGAATGTAACAACACAATCTCTAAAGTTGGATGAAATTAGTTGTAACTATTACCAGCATTTCTATGATTGATAGTGGCAATTATACATGCCACACAGAAGACCAGTTTGCAATTTAGATTAATGTCCTCTGTGGGTGATAAACATGATATTTTTTCAGTTCAATATACAATTAAATCAAACTTTGTAGACTCACCAACTGTTGGGAAGATATTTGTTACTTCAAGTAATTCATCAATTGAAAATGCATATGGTGTTTTTCTTGATAATGAACAAACAGCAACCTTAAACTGTTCAAGGAAAGCAAATCCACCAGCTACTTGCGAATTTCAAATTGGAGAAATTGTCCAAAGTGAAAGTTCTTGTGTCTTGTCTCAAACATTTGCAGAAACTACATCAGTTTCATGCAATGCAAGTAACATTGCTGGTAGCAGTGTTTCACGACTTAATCTTACAGTGGTAACAGAAAGTAAGTTAACCATTTCACTTAATTCATTGGGCTGCGGCCTTTTTTCGGGCTACCAAGTACTTTTTAGTGGACCAGGCAAACCTTACTTGTGTGGGCTGTGT
>QXVZ01004309.1:0-14580 GCA_008931825.1 Phallusia fumigata
TTAAGTAGAAAATAAGTTTGATCCTTAACTCGACAAAAAACTATTCAATTAAAAAAAAACACTTTAATATTTAAATGCTTGATTTAACATACATCATCCATTTCAAATTGAAAATAAAGAAGATTTATTTCTACAGGTTAACGGCAAATTTTGCAACTTTTTCAACCAGTATCAAACAAGCATAATTACTCCTAAAACATGCAACTGGAAGTCAATACAAGAAACCACATCATTTGCAGGGAGAAACACACAGCAACCATTGGTTGAAGAAAGGCTGCTAATTGCATCAGCTTTGTAATGCAAGTTTCTTTGCCCTGTATTGGCCAGGCCTCAGCCATACTACAAAGGAAATATTGAAAGGCAATTGACTGCCAATTTGCCACTAGTGACTCGAGCAAGCTACAGCGAAACAATTGCACTGTATGTGGAGGGCTGTAGCAGACATTTATACCTATCATGGTGTATTTAGGAATATATGCAAAAAATATTGGCTTTTATTACACCACATTGAAACCAGCCAATGATAACTCTGCTGTTGCCAGCTCACAATACAAAATATAAATGATAAAAAAATCAAAATTTTTGCTTGCCAAAAATGTTCCAAACTGCAAACAAGGGTAACTGATTTTCTATGCTACATACACATGTTTGCAACAAACCGACATACCCGGTCTTTCAGAAATGTGTTAAAAATGTTTTGGGCCTTTTTCCACCGTTCCTCCCACAGCGTTTCTTCATAATCCCGCTGATATAACAATGAATAAAATTTAGATCGAATCAAAACATAACCACTGTGTGCAGGTTATTCGTACATGATTCAACAACATTTTGCCCAAAATTACAGTAAAAGTCAAATGATTGGAGACTTTCAAACCATGCTCCTCAAAGTTGGAGGAAGTATATCAATATACCACAAATTACAGTACAAGATTGGATCAAAAACTGACAAATAGGAACAAAAAGGAATCTATGTTACACAAATCGACTTGTTGGGTGGATGGAATGGCATGTTGGTTTAAGTAACAAAGAATTTAAAAAACTGTACAGAAACTGACCATCTGTTTAAGGCATTCCCTGCATATCGTCAACTCTGGCTTAGTGGCACAGAATTGTTCAAAAAGGCGTTGACCGATTGGCTGTTCCTCACAAATGTATGTGTAGTCTTTCTCTGCAAGGGTTTATGTCAATTACTGTTTGATTGATTTCTTACAGTAATTCCTTCTGGTAACTCTCGATTGTTTTGACTTTTGACACAGACGGCCTGTTTCAATTATTTTCTCAGAACAAGCACATGCCAATGAAAAATTACACCATTGTCAGGAGTCAAAAACAATGTTTTATAGACAGGTTGATAATAATACCAGTTCAAATCATGGTGTACATAATTAGAACTTATTAGAAACTAGAAACATCACTTGTGTTCAGAGTTCATTCAAAAATTTTATTTTTTTTTTCTAATGCATCATACCTTTTTCAAGTATTGATGCATGAGATTACTGCTTAAGAGTTCACTTACTGATGCTTTGCCTTATTTCTACCGTTTGACTAATGTGAGGAAACTTCAGCATTTCCCGCCATTTTTTGCTTTTTCCTTTTCGCTTGCCACCTCCACCTAAACAGATAAAATGTAGCACATGTACCAAGATCCGCCTTTTGCATGACAGCTGGTAATAAAGCTTGATAAGCCGTACATACATTTGCATCAAATTCTTGCATACAAGATGAAGACNATAAAACGTAGACAATTCGGGTCTGCAGGCAGTGAACCGTGAAAGTAACATTTTTTTATTCCTGCGACAAATTGGTTAATCAACATGTTCAAAAAGCAAAATAAATTAAGTGTTCTAATTAGTTTATTCAGGTAATAAAAGCTTCCGCACTACTTTTCTCGCACATTCTCTCTGCTGGAAAAAACGCCCACAACCAAGGATAGCAGTACGGTACTGTACGTATTGAGTTGAGCGAACCACGTAGCTAGTTACGTTGGGCGTACCGTACCACTGTAGCGAACCTTTTGAGGATTTTTGCTGCGTACCGTACTGTACCACCGTACTGCCATCCATTGGAAAGGATAGGAAAATGTACGCTAAGTAATGAGATGAGCGTGCCAAGTACCTTTTTGCGAGGGGCGTACCGTACCTTTTAATGACTTTGCGTACCGTACAGTTCCAACGTACCGTACTGCCATTCTTGCCCACAATCAGAACGAAAATGTTCACTAAAAATTATTGCTACGATTTCAGTCGGAGACTTATTGACCTCTATACATGCCTACTCGATTGGCTCGGAGACTTCGTTAGAAAATATTAAAACCTGACCCACTGTCAACTAAAAATTATTATATTGATCTTGTATCTGTTATTTAAAATCGAGTTTGTGTAAATGATTTGCTAAGTCAAACAAAACATTTTAAATTTTTTCAGAGATTGTTATCGGGGTAAGGGGATTTTTTTTCACAGGGTTCGAACCCGGGACGATCCCGAGAATGAATCTTGATCAGTTTTTTTCATGTTTGCATATGGGTCGAGCGCCTCCATACGACCAAGCGCTCGGTAAGGGGATTAAAAACGAAACTTCTTCAGCTGCTCGAGATGCGCTAAAATTTTCGGTGTTTCCGTTACAGCAAGAAAAACAACCACAAGAGTGTGCTATTTACCAAGATAGTCAAGATAATTTAAGCGTCACGATTTTCTATTCCAAAACGTTCCCTCAGATGGCGCAAAAGCACAGTTGAATAATAACAGCGGCGCTTTGAAAAGTTACCGATCCAAATACTCGCCACAGAAGTATATTAGCTCCACACATGACAATGTCTTTTGTCGTTGCGCAAAGTAATTCGAGATTTGGTGCTTCGACAATAAAGTTATGAACTGTGAGTTAACTTTGAAAGTGTTTGGCAAATTTTTCTACGATTTCTGCGATAACACCAAAAGCGAACCATTTATCCGATTTAACCACCTTGTCCAGATGTTGGCAACCCGCCGCCCTTTCACTCTATCTGAAACCCGTGACCCCTAAAAAACAACAACATGATTGACACATTTAAGCGTTGCATTCATTATGGTTGAGTCATACCACAAAATTGACTTTATAAAAGTAGCGCAGTATAGCAATCGACTGTTAAACAAATCTTCTGTTACCTTTATTAAGTGGCCGAATAGGGTTTGTGGCTCCATGAGGTGGTTTATTTGGTAAATGAGCTCATAATGTCTCATTTTAACGCTTACGGTTGCGGACCCCTGACCTATCCGAGAGCGGCGACAAAATGTTAAAAGTGCTCGCTTCTAACCGCCGAGACATTTTAAAATCAAAGGTTCAGAGTTTGGACAGAACGCCATTACCCCCCAAAAAAACATAAATAAAACACCCGCCTATCTGCACGGCCCCCCCAACGACCGAGCAATTAACCCAACACGGCAACGAAGTATCCCACCACAGGGGGTCATATAGCAGGGGCAAGCAGATAAGCCCCCTTTATTTTTGAGAGGGACTGTCGGACAGGGCGCTTAGACACCACAACAAACACTTAAAAGTGGACGTCGCGCGCTGCACTGTCCTCCTTGCTGGTCGACATGCTCGTTAAGCTGAAAGTGATCCATCTTTCGACTGACAGCAGGTGAAACTGTATCCAGATGATGCGGGCAAACGTTGCTTTTTAATGGAGGCCGAGCTCGTATCTGTGTGAGACATAAGTGCAGAATTTCCCTGCAAAAAAACCTTGTCTGAAAGCGAAAGTGGTTGTTATGCATCACGCACAACTGTAAAATAACTTTATAAAAATGTCGCAAAATTTGGGGTAACAGTGGTATTTACCCGAAATGATATTGGCTTAAAACCAGTTTTTCCCTAACTTTGGAAAAAAGGCATCCTTACATATTCCCTGTATTACCAAGCCTTGGTGTCCGCCCTCAAGCTTTTTCAGCTGGTATTTTTTTACCCAAAAATAGGGCGCAAAGCTTTTATCATTGGTTTATTTGTACGTTTGTTTTTGCAAAATAATGATACAACTTTGGTGATGGATGGAGTTTCTTACTTTTTACCCCAAATAGGCAATGCAGCCAGTTAAATGGACTTATTTATCAAACACAATACAATCTATAGTAGGTTGTGATCCAACTTGGAGTAACCAACAGGTTGCGTTTCTTTTAGTGGTTCGGCTTCTGTAGATCTTTCACCAAGCGAATCAAAAGTCAAACTACAATATTAATGGTTGTTTTGACAATGGTGACATGTTATACCTGCTTTCCGTGACATATTACGCCCAACTATGTTAACCACTGTAGAACAATAGTTATGAACTGTTATTTTTGCGCCTTTGTCCCCCGGAAAATCCATTGATCGTTACACTATTGGCTTGGTATCCTATTGCGTTTTGCCGTACTCTTCACGCGCTCGCAACGATTTCGCTTTATTGCTCTGAAGAAGCCAATCATTGTGTTGGGCGAAAGTTATTTAACGAAAAAACTGAGGTTTTACACTGGTTGAACGACAAACAGTCTTGTTAGGTATGCAACCCAGCGGAAAAAATGTTTGTTCAGTTTTTGCAACAAGTAAGCCGTTTCAGTAAAATGTTATAGCCAGTATGGCGTGCCAAGTCTTTGACGCAAAGGTGTCGCAAATATCACCTGTATCATATTCATAAATCTATCATGAAGTTCTTTGATAATCTCAAAACTCTCTTGATAATCCCAAAAATATATTTTTGTTGTTCTCATTATTACGTAGCCTGTAGTTGTGCTTTATGTATGTGACGTAATGGGTAACAGTTTTGCGCAGTTTAATTTTCAGGACGATATTGCCAAATATTAGATTGTTCATGAAAGAATGTTATTCTACTTTTATAACTCAACACGGACGTTTCTCTGTTCTGGTATTAATATGAAATAATAATAACAGGGAATAGTAAATAGTTTTGTTAACATGACAAAAAAAATTTTTTCAAAAAAAAATGAGCTATTAACAATATTGAATAGTCTCAATAAAAAGATACAAACTAACCTTTGTGCTCATAACATTTTCAATGTTTCAAAAAACGCGGTTGTCATCACTTTTGTATCTTTCTACCCGCAGGACGCAACAAAAACGCGTTTACCTCATCATAAGTAGCGCACATATTGATTGACAAGCAGACTTTCATTGCCACTTCAGCTAAACCGTGGCCAATTCCTTTGAACTTCACAGCCACAGTCGTCGCACCAAACAGTTGGATTCCGCCGACCAATGCGCGACACAGGCGACCACGGTGTCGCGCACAGCGATTTTCATGTAACACCCACTTGAATTTTGGCTGGTAATTTTCGCCCGAAATTAAATATTACCACCTTGGCGANCGCACACATTGATTGACAAGCATACTTTCATTGCCACTTCAGCTAAACCGTGGCCAATGCCTTTGAACTTCACAGCCACAGCCGTCGCACCAAACAGTTGGATTCCGCCAACCATAGCGCGACACAGGCGACCACGGTGTCGCGCACAGCGATTTTCATGTAACACCCACTTGAATTTTGGCTGGTAATTTTCGCCCGAAATTAAATATTACCACCTTGGCGACCTTGACTCGCCCTGGTCGCAACGTCACCAAGCGGGTGACACAAAAACACTCGTAACCGTTTTCTCCTGGCCTCGGAAGCGTTACAGCTGCGTAAAGAACACGAAAACAACATTCCTGACTATACTGCATCTCAATGAAGAACACGTGTACAGTCTGGTATATATATTACATGGCAGTTTTGCTGTTAGGCGGTGTGTTTAGATCATGTTGTGGTTTTGTAGTAGAAACTTGGTGCATAAAACTGTGTGTGGTGGCGACTATATATGCAAACTTTGTCGCGTTGGTAACGTCTGATTTGCGATTTGCGTCGCAATATGCAAAAATAACATGTCTAATTGCAAGTTTGTGATAAGACGTAATCTTCGGAAGTGGACAACTTTAAAAAAATGTCCTTCCTTCGAAATACAAACCTGTGGATAACAACAACTTTTCAAGCAGAATTCGTGTCATAAAAAATACCCAAAAAGCCATTGACAGAGTTTTTAATAGTTTCAACACAAAATGCTCTTATTGTGAAATGTTGGCAAACGCGCGAAAAAGAGTACAAAGTCCACACTTGGCAGCAAATCAAATAAAACTGGAAAAACAAAATAATCTTTGAAATTGTTTATGGGCTTGAAACCCACACTGCGGTTACATTGGGTCACGTTCAGCAGGAGTGGCGATGTGGCGTGACGTAGTTACGGAACGATTGTTTTAGTCGCTTGCCACAAAATAGGCACCTACAGTGGCGAGTGACAACATAATAAAGGAGCAAGGTGTACTTTCCGTCACACACACACACAGTTTACCGCAACACTGAACAAATGCTAACTGCCTGTGGAATGTCAATTTTAATTGAGTCAAACTGCTGTGGAAGTGTGCGTCAATGCCAATCAAATATATGGTTTAAACAGCATTTACTGAGCTTGGATGTCAGGAGAGTTGCATTGAAACGAGTCATGCTTCAATTCCGAAAACTTTATGTATTCAACCACACTAAAACAAATTGGACATATCCTAATTTCAATGTATTTAGCATAAAATATACAAGAGCTAAAGCTTTTAGAACATTTAAATCAGTCTGTGTACTTCTGGGGTGCAAAAACAAGAAAACGAATCATAAACAAACTACCTAGGTTTCCTTTCCATTTTACGAGTTCATTTGCTGGAAAGCAATAAATAATGATAGACACATAACTACCGCGACCATGCAGAATCAATATGTGCTTTTCTTTAGGTCAATAAAGTTAAGTCATTTAGTTTAACATTTTCACAAAAATCGTTTGTTTTGCAAGCCGTTTGTGTGAAAATTTACTTAATTTATGAGGTAAAATTACCTTTCAAAAAACCATCTTACTTGACTCACGTGAAAAAAACGATTACTTTGAAACGGTCATGCCACTTTATTTTTACCAACAAGCGGGTACACACCAGCATGCACTTATCAGCTACACCGATTTGTAAGTACAGCATAACAAAAGTGAACGCAGGGGCAGAAGTAATGAAGACTGTAATCCTTTGCCAGTAGTGATGAGGACTTCCCGGTTTCTGACAGCCGGGCAACGGTGTTAGAATAACAACGAGTATATGTCACCAGCTTCCGAATTCTCTCGACCAAAAACACCCGTTAATTACTGACCAATGTTCGTCCATTAGCGATAACTTCTACCTGTCTAAATACATGTTTTTAGAGCGCCGTTCGACAATGGTGCGGGTGAGGCGCCTGCAAATTGCCACAACTTCCCACCAAATCCCCAACAATAACATCCACTCCACTTTTCTGGCGCGTGCGATCCATGCAACTGCTCGGAGACATAAAAATCATATTGTGAAACAATATTTTGAAAGTTAATAAATTTTTCTATGAGAAGTTACCAGCCAGTACTTGTGTGTAAAGCATTTTCCACATTTCAACAAATGTTGCTCTCTCAATAGAACACGTAGAAAATTTTTTCTTAAGTACTGACTTGTATTTCTTTATTGAGACTATTTAAACCTGTAAGTCTTGTAGCTAAGAATAACATTTTTGTTTTCTGGGAAAAAAAAATAAAAGTCAAAACGTTCAGTTCTTTTACAAGGTGTTGTCAAAAGGATAATGTCCAAAATCTGTTCAGCATTTACTTCTTTTAAAATATTTTGACACATTGTGTTCAAAGTGTTTGTAGTAGAATCGCAGTTTAATATTTTTTGTTGGACTAATTTTCTAAGTGAAAAAAAAATCAAGTAAAAAGTAAGATTTGTATTTACGGACATCACTTGTAACAGCCACAATTTAAATTCGTACTAAAGTTTCATGACCAGAAATAACAACAAGTCTTGAGGCAAAAAAATAGCCCAAATTTTATAAATAGCCCTTGAAGCGTCATTGGACCAGCAAGCCGGGTAAAAACTCAAGTGGGTGGTTTCGTTGACACACTGTTTTCAAATTTTAGCAGAATTTTAACATACTTTCCTGGGAATCGTCAATTTCCGAGACGTGACTGTAGCAACATCCGTCATCAGCAAGGTGTAGCAGGGACTTTTATGGTGTAAATCGTACATTTACGTAGTAAAGTGTTCAGAATGGATAAGGTTGGCACGGGCATCTCGTGACGTAGTGGTAATACGTAATATGTTTTTGGAGACTCTATGAAGACTCTTCTGGCAAATGCGCACCGACGCTTTGGCCCAAGGAAGACGAACTGAATAGAAACCGTCGGTACGCAAAAATAGCCTTCCAAAGTTTATACGACGCCTGGAAGCAACAGTTAGGAAACAGAATAAAAAAAATACTTAAAAATAAAGGTATTCTTGACTCTTTTACGCCCAAAATTAGTTCAAAGCCCAATGTTATGAAGCAAAAATAGGAAATAACGAATTATTCAAAGATTGAATAGATTAGGACAAGTAATGGTGCAAAGCATTGGTTCTCAACTATTACTATTTTCGACCATAATTTTTTCTCAAAAAAATAACCAAATCTTAGGTGTTCCTCTCCGACATTCTCATGGACATTTGTTGCATTTTCCTTTATTGGCTGCTGTACTGTTTTCCATAATATTTTGTGAAAAATTTACTTTTTTACGAATTTAAGAAACTTTATTCGGGCTACAAGAAATTTAAGTTTAAGCATAGTCTGCATGCAAACTACGAAGGAATCAAACGTTTACTGCACTAATTTATAATCCAGTTTGTACAATTTTGTATCCTATTGTCATAGCATTACGCAACCTTTTGTGTTCTACCATCTGCACAGCGACACAATAGGCAATCAAGTAAAATAGGAAGGATCAGAAATTGGTAATTGTGGTGTTGTCTGTCTCTTCCCATAGAAATTTCCTCGTCCGTTCATNGAATTTTATGGTGTAAATCGTATATATCACATTTACGTAGTAAAGTGTTCGGAATGGATAAGGTTGGCACGGGCATCTCGTGACGTAGTAGTAATACGTAATATGTTTTTGGCTGCCAACAAACAGAATCAAGTAATTTTTCCGAAGAAAAATATGTTATATTTTGTCCAACTTAAGTTTTAAATCGACATTACCTTGTAGTTCTCAATCTTTATTTATAAAAGGAGTTTCTGTTTAAAAACCTGTGAACCAAATGTGGGTTTATTATGCCAATAAATTTTCACACCAAATACTTTTTTTGATGCATTTACTTTCCAAATAAATTTTATGTTGGCGTAAGATGTTAAATTAATTAACTTTAATGACGTCAAATAGTTGTATTTTTGTGACGTCAAATAGTAACAATTTTAAATTGTATTTATTTTGTTTAATTTGGAAAACTTTGTTTGCACTACAGAAAATTTTAAAGTACAGGATGTTGCCTAAATGCCAATTAGCCAAAAAAAGCACAAACGAATCAAACGTTTACTACATAGCACTAATTTGTAATCCAGTTTGTACAATTTTGTATCCTATTGTCATAGCATTACACAACCTTTTGTGTTCTACCATCTGCACAGCGACACAATGGGCAATCATGTAGAATAGGAAGGATCAGAAATTGGTAATTGTGGTGTTGTCTGGCTCTTCCCATAGAAATTTCCTCGTCCGTTCATTAACAATTGATTGGCGCGTTACAATATTTATCTGCACGATTCGTGTCTGTTTCATTACTCGGTTAAATCCGCAATCAAACAATAATGCCAAGGTTGCCTCACAATTGCAATAAGAAGTCATGAAGTATTCATGGCATAGTTTCATAGTGGACTAATCCATAGTGTTTTTTAGGAACAACCAAAAGGCAATTGTTACAGGTTCCAATTGATTTCAATCAACAACGTCGTTTTACCCTGAAACATCATTTACAACGTAACCTTTACTCTCGAACATCCAATAATCTAGGTTTTGACGTGTAATTGTAAATTCGGTCCTAACGTAACCTAACACAACAAGCGTATAAACTGAGAAATATTGCTAAGTCAAAAAATGTTCTGTGGCAAATTACGGATGACTTTTACCGCTATCAATCCCGTGTTTAAGTATCTCTTATTCCAAAGTCTGTAGAAATTAAGTTGAATATGTACAAACATATTTAAAAGTTTTGCTTCGGAAAAAAGTGGTGACAACTGAAAAATGTTCTCTTCTACTTTCTATATATTTCAATTTTGCCATAGCCCACAAATAAACAATCACGTAGTACGCGGGTACAGACGCCGGGACAACAAGTTTAATTCAGTTGCTTTCCTTACGGGATTCGAACTCGCGACGCCAAGAACTACTCCCGATTAGTTTTTTATGTTGACTGATGTCCAATTTCTTTTCGGGTGATTCGAACCCTGAACGATCCTGAGGACAAATCCTGGTCGGTTTTGTGTCTCTATATCTGTCGAGCGCCTTTGACCGTTTGGCCAAATGCGTGTAAAGTTTATGTGGCGCCCTCAAGCGGATGACAAAACGGTGCCACGAGCCAGGCACCACAATACACAACCAACGTAACGTTGCAAGCACATACCAAAAATAAATTGCACGCACTGAACATATACGCTTGCAATCTGCGAAAAGAAGCAGGAAAGGACCAAGCAAGGTAATCCGCTATGGAGACGGCCAATTATCGTTAAGCACGCTGGCTAATGCAACAACACGTCGGCCATTGTGTCCATACGCCGAGTTGTTGTTTTTGCGCTGGCTTACCGACCGCCACCGGGTTTTGATAGTTGCACTACGTAATTACCGCACCGAAAACGCGCGGCTCTCAGGGATTACACCTGAAGACCGGGGCACCGTGGGCAGGTTGGTATCGCGCATTTTTTCCCTTTTTTCGCCGGTGTTCGGAACTTTTTTCCCCGTCCGCTGGCCGGACTCCCTCATAGATCGACGTCGTCCGAGTCAGTGAGAATATTCAGCGACCGCCGAGCAGCGAGAGAGGGATTATTTTTCGGTATTGTTGCCTAACAGTTTTTGTCGCAATCGAAAATGCACGGAATGGAGAGGAGTGATTCGCAACCGCCGCCGCCGACGGATGCTTCAAAACGAAATTCGACAAATTTTAGCGTGGATTGTTTGTTGGAATCTGAGGCCGTTTACCACAGGAGAGATAACAAAATCACATGTGAAGGTAAGCTTTGTTTAGTTGGGGGCTCGACCCCATTTGAACCAACTGTCCGTGCAAGCTTTTGTACACCCTTTTGTGTCCAGCCCTGTACAAGATAAAAATTCGTAAATTGCACGATTTTATTATTGTAAGAAAACCAAAAATGTTTTAAAGTTCGTGATAAACAAGCGACTTAATACTGCGATCTACTGTTGAAAATAGATTTATTAATAGAATTACAAATTTTCAGTGAAGACTTACGTAAATAGACTTCTATTTAACATTACTTTCTCCGAAAATTTGATTGATTTGTTTACGCTTCCCATCGTGCCATCGTCTATGAAGGCTCGAGTCTCAGTCAAGGATCCAAAAAACTCGTTTCAATCGTTTCGCACTTGACCTGCGAATTCAGCGAAAAACACGTTCACGTTTCGCAACAGTAAGTCCGCGTGATTGACAGACTATCGACAACCGCATAAGCTACCTGCAGCTCTGACCGAACCTTCGCAAATATTTTGTCTCGCAAACACGAAGCTCCACTTCAAATTTCAATGCCACCGTGATAGCGAAATGCGAGTTCTTGCGATTGAAAGGCCGTCGGTTTTTAATCCGTAGTTGTCTTAAGTGGTCCTCCGGATTGCAATGTAAACTCATGCACTTTGATTCCGTGCCTCTGACGCACGTGTACAAGTTAAATTTAAGCGAACACCTGTTTGCAAAGCGTTTTATCGTTGTTGATTGCCACCTGTATACCACAACGGCACTTGTTTTGACCTCGCACACTGTACATGAGACTATACAAGGCGAAAGCGGTCCGGCGGATCTTCGTTGATTGTGAGGTTTTGCTTAAGTTCATGTGGTGTGGTATGTATGTTATGTTTTCGTTCGAACTCAGGAGAAACGACTGCTTTTGACATTTTCTCAGGCCAGCTGCCACCGGAGTTTGTTTGCGACAAGGCCTAATTGCTCTATTTGTTTTGCTCCGTTTTTTAGTTCTTCGTTAACAAAGCCGTGCAAACGCAAATTTTGATAAACGTAAAATGAAACCAAGGCATTCGATTTATACTCACAATGCAGCGCACAAAAATAGATAAATAAAGAGGTTTAAAATGTGGGAATAAAATCCCCTAATGTAATATCGCACTTTTTTTCAAAATGGCCGCCCGCGCATTAAGACAAACGTGTCCACATGCACTACGGCGAAATAAAAAAATCTATCCATAACACAAAGTAATTTGACCTTTCCATACACGGTAAAGTTTAAAGTGTGCTACTTAAGTTTAACGGCGCCACACTGTTACACAAACATGTTTTCAGTCGTTTTCCTCCGACAGTTTTCAAACTGGTACTTTACTTTGACATTTCATTGTAACATCAACAAATTGCCGTAAATATCCAAGTGAATCGGTTTCAACGTGTAATTAACAATGGGAGAGTTCGGGAAATGTCGTCGAACTGCTTCACGTTGGGTTTGTTTGTAAATGCCTTCGTTAAAGTTGAATTCCCAAAATACGCGACTAAGTGTATAATAGCCGAAATAGATAAAAATTACGCTGACACTGGGCGTTTCAGGTTTGTTTCTGGGGAGACAACGTGCGTTTGATGCAATGTGGTAATTTAGATAAACGAAAACGAAACGTATTATTTTTTTCGCCGG
Organism: Phallusia fumigata; assembly: GCA_008931825.1. Classification (NCBI taxonomy): domain Eukaryota; kingdom Metazoa; phylum Chordata; class Ascidiacea; order Phlebobranchia; family Ascidiidae; genus Phallusia; species Phallusia fumigata. The sequence continues at coordinate 12,717 of QXVZ01004309.1, forward strand.
GCGTCTTGTCGGTAAAACGGTACTTTCATATTTTTGTTTTTGGCATGAAATCAAATACACCAGTCATTGAGAACGACAAAACAACTTTACAGGCGCCCTTAAACCTCAAAAACAGAATTTCTTCACCCCGAATGACTCTTGACATCTTCACTGACCGTGACACAAATTACCATTCGCGAAGGGCAGCGATTACCGGTCGCCACCCTACATTACAACGCACAAAATATTTCCAACAACCTTATTCCTGGACCACCGCCTCAGCTCTGGCTCGCTCGATAATTACCTTGCGCTGATTGGACCCGACGCGCCCCAGCCGTTGCTCTGATGTTGCGCGGCACGTCGGAATTAACGCCGGGACACGCCCTCTCTATTCCCGCGCGCCAATTGCCCTTGACCGGGTCAGTGTCGGGGCGGTAACAGAATTCACACCAGAGGCTGGCAGTTACCTGGGTGATACTGGTGAGGCATGGGACGAATGGAAAATGGAAACGCGCTTGTGTGATATTATGAACAGAAACGTATCGACAAGTAATGTTTCCCGAAGGTAGTCATACGGTTGATTCTGGTGGCAAGTGATGTAGTTACCAATTGAGCTCTGTTGAAGGTTGCATCGCGTTTTGACATTTACTATTGAAGCACTGGTCATTTCTTCGATTTTACAAAATCGGAAAAATCTTGTCAATGATCATTTGTTAAACTTGTTTTGTATTTAAATAAGAACCGATGATGCCGTTTCTTTGGCAAAGCCGATCTGTTTTATTCGCAGTAAGAATTACATAGACTGATTTGAGTGTGCTGTAAGCTTAAGCTACGTAAGTTCGTTTCAATTTTAGTTTATGTTTTAGTTGTTTTAGTTTTAGTTTATGTTTTAGTTGACCTGTGTTTGGTTTTGTGATAACCACAGGTGTGTAGACCTGTGTGGNTTTAGACGAACGAAAACGAAACGTGTTATTTTTTTTCGCCGGGCGTCTTGTCGGTAAAACGGCACTTTCATATTTTTGCTTTTGGCATGAAATCAAATACACCAGTCAAAGGGAACGACAAAATAACTTTGCAGGCGCCCTTAAACCTCGAAAACAGAATTTCTTCACCCCGAATGACTCTTGACATCTTCACTGACCGTGACACAAATTACCATTCGCGAAGGGCAGCGATTACCGGTCGCCACCCTGCATTACAACGCATAAAATATTTCCAACAACCTTATTCCTGGACCACCGCCTCAGCTCTGGCTCGCTCGATAATTACCTTGTGCTGATTGGACCCGACGCGCCCCAGCCGTTGCTGTGATGTTGCGCGGCACGTCGGAATTAGCGCCGGGGCACGCCCTCTCGATTCCCGCGCGCCAATTACCCTTGACCCGGTCAGTGTCGGGGTGGTGACAGAATTCACACCATACAGAGGCTGGCAGTTACTTGGGTGATACTGGTGGGGCGTAGGGACGAATGGAAAATGGTAACGCGCTTGTGTGATATTATGAATAGAAACATATCGACCAGTTATGTTTCCCGGAGGTACTCGTACGGTTGATTCTGGTGGCAAGTGATGTAGTTACCAATTGAGCTCTGTTGAAGGTTGCATCGCGTTTTGACATTTACTATTGAAGCACTGGTAATTTCTTCGATTTTACAAAATCGTAAAAATCTTGTCAAAGATCATTTGTTAAACTTTGTTTTGTATTTGAACAAGAACCGATGATGCCATTTCTTTGGCAAAGCCGATCTTTTATATTCGCAGTAAGAATTACATAGACTGATTTGAGTGTGTTGTAAGCTTAAGCTATGTAAGTTAGTTTCAATTTTAATTTGTGTTTTAGTTGACCTGTGTTTGCCTGTGTGATAACCACAGGTGTGTAGACCTGTGT
>QXVZ01004310.1:0-17428 GCA_008931825.1 Phallusia fumigata
CTCGAGCCGTCATTTGTCGACTCTTTACGAAGCGGCAACACACTCTTTATTTGCGGACTCTTAGTCAAGTAAATGGGCACTGACGGTTAATCCATGGTGGCAGCTTACAGGCAGTTGGACAACGAAAATTTATTGTGGTAAAACAAGCTGGTCTAACCGCGTACCACCGGATCGTTGGATTAAACGTGTTCTGGATTAAAACCTGCAATCGATTGGAAAGTTTTTTTCATCTGTTACTAATTAAACAATAAGCATCACTAGGACCCATAAGGGTTTATTACTGCCTTTCCTAGATGCTATATTCTTGTGTGCCCCTATGTGTAGATGGAGCATTTGGATCGGGTGTTTACTTTGCCACCGAGTCTAAATATTCAGAAGCCTACTCGCCACCAGGCCCACAAGGACACAAATACATGTTGCTGACTGAAGTTGTAACTGGTAATTACTGTAGAGGTAACCGACAAACAGTTAAGGTTCCAATGCAAAATGACGGCACTCCGTTTGATAGTGTGGTTGACGATATAAATAACCCAACCATATTTGTTGTGTTTCGTGATGCAAGCGCGTATCCCAAGTACTTACTGACGTTTGCTTAAAGTTTGCATGTATGCTTCCCTATGAACTGCCCACAACCTAGTTTTGCAATTCTGCATTGATAATTCAATTTTTACTTATCGCAGCTAAATTCTTTCATTTTGCTATTTGAACCCCAAACACGTTGTTGTTTGAAGTCGCCAACGCTTGCTTATAAGCAACAAAGTATAGTTACAATTTGATTGCAAATTGTTTTTTATGCGGCAGTAAATCTTTTAATGGCAGATAAAACATTTTGTGAAATTTGGGTCTGCTAGGTTTCGAACAGCAGATGCACAGACAGCAGAAGTTTAGTGAAATTTAGATGAGGAGATCAGAAAAGAAATGTAAGTTCGGACTCAACAGGGGTAACGAAACGGTGTAATGGTAAGGTTGAGTCACCCAAATAGATTTACCAGATGTTTGAAGGCACCATGCAGGTATAACAGCTCGTGGAAACCTCTAACGATACGCGAATAGTTCCCCTTTACCCAACAGATGAATTATATTTTGTAAAAAAACTTTGTCCTCCGACTCTGGGTTTGCTCGAAAAATTACGTATATTTTTTGAGGAAAAGATTGTGATGATTCTGTCCCCCAATCCATCATAACATATATGCGACAGGAAATCAGCTGCCCATGACAATGCCAACAAAAGTTTAGTTAGTTGAAAACATTGACCTTACGGTTGAAACGCCACTTGGTTCTACAATTTTACTGATGCTGAGAGAATGGCGGTTTCTGTCGTTTTTCTCGGTAACTTTAAAGCTGGGATGTGTGCAAAAATTTTTGCTGAGTGACTAAACGAAAATATTCTAAAGAGAGTACATANCAATACTTACAAGCTGTAATTTTGGTGGTGGAATTGAAGCGCTCACTTCGCAATGGAGCAAATGTTTTTGATACGCTCACAACGCAATCATACAAAAACAGTACGACCTTTGTTATCACGGCAAACAACCTACGAATTACAATAGAAGGTTGGTGAACAATTAAGTGTTTTGCCATATCAGTTTACTTAAACCTTTGTATCTGTTGTGTTTCATCTTTAGAAGATACCGAGACTTTTTGTTGGGCGCTGTGTATCTGCTGATGAAATGTAGGGTTTAAATTTGTCTTTAACCTTTTTTTCTAACTTTAGTTCCCAGAACCAGATGTCGTATACAGAAGAAAGAGGTAAGTAATATGGTGACAGGCCTATATCTATAGGATTAGTTTTATACCTAATCTGTGTTACCTTTTTTCCATAGGTCAACAAAACCAAGCTGATACATCTTACCCTTTCAACATGGCTGTGGTTGGATGGTCTGACCTTCTTAAAACCAACATTACTTTGTTTCAAGGCAATCAGAACAGGTTAGTACATGTTTTTCTGGTGGTTTGTCGACAAGATTCCTTAAACTTGTTAAACGGGCATACCGACAAAACCAACAAAATTTTATTTGTTAAACCATGTATCCTTGCTAATTATTCTAAATTTTACAACCGCTGGCTGACGAGTTGTTTTGCAGTGCCAGCAGAGAGCGCAGGATGTACAAGTTTTTTTCTAACTTTTTACCTTAACGTTGCGGCTAGCGTATTGGCACTGTGCAACTGCAGAAACCAGTATTTCCACTCGATAGTATCTTTAACTGTCAATACAATCAGCCTTTTTTCTTTAATTCTTCATGTATGTTAGTACAGAATTTTATCCTTAAGCTTTAATGTCAGTAGCCAACCTATATTTTACAAAACATACAAAATGTTTGTGGCGTGGTTTTAGAAAGCGAAGCTGTTCAGGGTGATGCGAGGGAGAAAGAGCATTGTCTCTTTATAGTAATAAAATGTAGAGTTGGTGTATTCGCCTGCTTCCAGCTAACACCCCCACTAACTTTAGCTTCGAACCGACACAGAAACTAAGGGTGCTAGTATGTTCCCCATAGGAATTACACAGACTGATTAATTTTGGATGAGAATTGGTTCTAAAAGTTTCAGCTTTAATATGGATTGCACAAATCTGAAATTACCTGGATTCAGAGCCGGAAATATGGACACAACATATACTAATTACCACATATGTCACGTGCAGGTACAAACAATGAATACAAGTACGCCACTTTAAGTACACTTTTTTGCTATCCAATAAAAAGTGCGTAGATTTAAAAACTCAAAAAAGGAGTAAAATGTGCTGGAACAAGGAAATAGGTTTAAAATATGAATGAAATTCGAAAAGACCGCACGAAAGCTAGGCAACAGCTTTTCGGGTTAATTTTCGGATTTTCGCTTCCAAAGCTTTATCGGTCCTGATCAGACAAACTTGACGAAAACACTGACCATGCGATATTTATAGCGATACCTTGTAAGAAAAGTTGCATCTCGAATGTTTTCGATATAACATGCCAACTTTCTAGAAGCTAGTTACTATAAAGACCACCCGTGACCAATTCGAAAAACTGACTGTTTGCTTACTGACCGGGGTTACCAGCATTTTCGCTGCGATATAAGGATCCTCAAACGCACCTTTCTGAACAATTTAAAATCAACATGATTATATTTGTAAGTGGCACATAAAATGAGTAGGGTTTTTTATCAAAAGAAGTGAAATGTATAACTTAGATGATATTTTGTTAAAATGCATGCGCGGAATTACGATACACACATGCTGACATGACATTAGAAGAACTGGATCTGGAATCGAATATTCGTTCCGACTGGATCACATTTCTCACAATGCATTAAATCTAAGCACAAAAACGAACTTCAGGTTTTTAATCAAAGGTGTAATTAGCTGGTGTTTATGTTCATGGATCAACCATAAACGACTTGCTAATGTCCTCTCTGGTTACCGTCATTCTAGCCATGTTGGTTTTGTTATTGTTCTGTTTGCGTTTTACAGGTGCGTACTTTTACAATCCTCTTCGGCTGCTTTAGCGGAAGATGAAGTAAGAGCTTACTTTAAAAATCAAAAACTGGCAACTATTAAAGATATTTACCATTTGTCTGACGGGATTTTGCTTGTATTGGATAGTGAAGATGGTAAGTCAAAAGTTTCCAAGATTTTTGGATATTGTTATTTTGTATTTAAACTATTAGGGCTGTTACTACAAAAACATGTCTGACAATACATCAAATTAACATGGTTTTGCAAATGTTTGACAAATATAATGATATGTGCGAAACACATCATATAGATAGAACCAGAGGAGGGTTTAATTGGTCATAATGTTAATAAAATTCGTAACTTTTATAACTAGCAAACTAGAAATTAGAAATAACCAACCAAATAAAGAACAGTTTCGCATTTAAAAAGTTGGTATCGAAACTACATTATAAGTCCTTGTTGGCTACTTGTTTTATTAAAAATACTGCAATTATTGTTATTTTTTAGCTGTCACAAACATCATTGCCGAAAAAAACATTCTTATTGCAAACGTAGAAGTAAATGTGTTTCGGAAGCACGTTCCGCCGATATATGATGATCGTCTTTTGCTAGAGGTAGACAACAAGACCTCTGGTTAATTTTCCCATTTTTTACGGGAGCAAATCCTGCGGGGAACGGGGTTGGAGAGGACTTCTATTCATCTGTTTCCCCCAATATTTTTGATTCGATTGTTTTAAAAAACGATACGACTATTTTTTATTGAATAAGGTGTAAGGATAAAACTCAAAATTTGGTTTAGATATTTCAAACGGGTTTAAAGGTGTTAGAGGTAGTAATAAAACGATTTTAGCACTTCAAAATAATACCTTTGCAACAGTGAACCCGTTATTTGTAACATAAAAAAACTGTGTTGTGACGTCATAGCTGCCGCCAATTGATGTGAAGTCATTTACACAAAACTTACTTACGAAAGTCAAAAGTCATACGCAATAGTTTTAATTGATTGGCGCCATTGCCAGCTTTTCTACTTTTGTTAATCGTTTCTGGATTAAACAGGGTTCCTTTGACGACATGGATTCCGTCAGAGAGTTGCTACATTGTTATGTTGATGACGCAGGAGTCTCCATAACGCTTCTCAGGACGTTGAAATATTTTGTCAAGTTCAGTAGAAATATCGGTAAGTAGTCCTAATATTCTCAACTTTAAACATGACAGATATTTTTAAAACGTTTAATAGGTACCCCCTCCACAGAATGATAAACAAAAACAAGAACAACATTTAGTTTTGCTCATGTTTACAAATGCAAAGTATATATATTCCCAAGATAGGAAGACAATGATTTTTGTTTACATTTACGAACACTTGTAGAATTTGTTTGTAGATGTTTGGAAGATTATACAGAGCATTACAACTAGTGATCTCCAGGAGATCGACCCTGTGGTACGTACGTTTGTTACTGTGCTGTCCAGCTTTCACAGTTGATCGCACAGCAAAAGGGGTTTAATTCCAATCAAATATAAATCATTTAGGCTTGTTATTATATGCACTGATGATAACAACAGCAATTGTCGAAACATTTGCAATGTATTCGCTACATACAAGTTCACTGGCAGTTATGTTTTTAATTCAGCTACACTTATTAAGAAGATGTGTTTTTTAGTTGTTTTTAACGACGAACAATCATTCTACTTTCAGCCAACAACTCCACCAATTTTTGCTGAGAGACGCCACCAATATTAAGTAATATTGATCATATTTTGATTTATTGTTTTCATCAGGCGTACCCGGTTTGTCGGACTGATTGCTTGCTAGTCAGCAACTTGGCAAAAAATGTGAAAACATCTTCAATAAAGTTGGCATTTAAGAAGATTGGTGGAGAGGTGACAAAAGTCGAAAAAATGAAAAACGACACTGATGCAATTGTTTACTTTGCCGACTATCGATGTAAGAGTTACTTTATTTGCATCCAGCGATTAAATCGGTTTTATTTTTGCTACTTTTAAGCTTACGTTATAAAACCATACAATAAAACAGTTAATAGATGAGTGCCCAAAAACTTTCTAAAATGTTTTTAGGTGCTGAAAAAATTGCAGAAATAGAAAAAACAAATGCGGTATTGGTTGGAAAAAGGCCAGTTAAAGTAAAACTACATTTCTGCAACCTGCTTGACGTGGATGACTCGAGCGACTCTGACAATTCAATTGATTTCCATAATTCAAGCGATTCATGTGAGGAAAATTTGCTCCCTAGACCCAAGATAAAACCTACATACGACAAAAACACACAAAGCAACATTGCGGCTGTTTGCTTGTCCTTGATTTCTCAGCTAAACATATCCCTTAACAACCAGCTAAAAAAGATCGTTGCCCACACTCTTTTGATAAAAAATGTTTATCTGAATGGGTAAATTGATTTTGTAAAGTCTCATCACTTTAACTTAATCGGGATCATTTGTGAACTTTTATCTGTATGGTTAAATATTGAAAACGGTCAAAGCTGATGGTTAGATAAGTTAACGGAAATTTAAACGTTACGTAAAATGTAACGTAACAAGAATTTTTATTGTGCGAGGGGAAACTGGAGATATAGTTACTGCACATTAAAACTGTATGAAGTGCTGTTGTAAGCGCTCAATTTTGTAATTAAAAGGTTTACCTTTGTTTTCATTTGTAATTAAGTAACAAACTAATTCCCTCCATAATTAATAATAATTGTTTTATAGTGACCCTTGCGTTGTGCTTCTAGAAACAATCATACAAAAGAGCTAGCGTAACTCAACGTTGAGGGAGCTCAATAAACGTAGTAAATACGTGTATATTTAAGGGTTAAAAGGTCACGCCTCTAGTTCATTTGTATGTTTCCTTTATGTTATGGTTGCTTACAGGCCATGACCAAGAAAATCTTGTAAAGAAGTTTTGTACTCGACTCCCCTTCAACCGGGAAGTAGTTCTGTTTGCACAAAAGTCGAAGAAAGGTTTAGAACCATTGCGCGACCAACTTACTGGCCTCGCTGATCTTGCTGACGTTGACTTGATTTCTTCTTCAGAGAAGCAGAAGATATCGTTTTGCTTTCGTCCCTGTCAGGTAATAAATATGCACGCAAACGTCAAAAAATGCCGGTAAAGTTAAACCAAGTCGTACAAACTTCGAGTTCAAGTCATGTTCGAGTTTTTACACCTCGTGGAAATTCAACAATCCAATTGAGACTTGGGTCAAGTCCAAATCAAGTGTGGACCTGTACAGAAGACGAATGTGCTGTTAAAATTTTATTTAACGTTGGTTGGAGTATAATTCGTGACTCAGGCGTGACAACACTGCGAGTATAGTGACGTGTTCACGCATGTGTTGGTATAGTCACTGGCTCAGTTGACAAAGTGTCAGTGACAAAGTAGCATCTGGTGGTAATTAGCAAAACTGAACCTGCCTATAAATTTTTGAAATATTCAAATATTTGAATTTCGCGCCCGGTTGCGCCAAAACGCTTTGTTTTCTGATTTTAAAGGACTTGCCACCGGATTTAATTCTCTGCCAGAAAACGTTTGAGGAGAAATGCATAGAGATTGCGACCAAGTTTTTTGACAAATTTACTTCCAAGTCAGCGAAGTTTCAACACACTCGAATAGCAAAGCTTCGGCATTTAATGAACTGGAACGAAGACCGTGGCTTTATTGATGTCTCTGTGCAAGAAGGGAAAGCAATTACTGTTTATCTGAGGTAATTTTTGCGAAAATGGTTTTGTGCCTAGCTTTTTTCTGTTTTATTTACCGCGGTAAAAAAGGCTTATCATTCGGATAAGTTTAAATACGTACAAGGCAAATCAAGTAATCCTAATACGTATTTAATATTTATTAATTTATAAGTTTGTTGCTTAAAACAAAGTATAAAATACTTAAGGCCAGGATTTTGTTTTAAATTATAATGATGTAAAACTTTAGATTTTTACGTTTTTATGAGTAATGTTTTGCGTGGGTAAGGTGGTTAGTTAAAACGTTTCGCAATTTAAATGTCTGATGAAAAACAGATTGGTTTTTATATTAAATCTCCATTTTCTAGGCGGTGATTACACGACACGTTAGCCACTGCCATATCTTCTGTATAAAGCATGCCGTTTTCAATGAACCACATTGTCGCACTTGTACATTTTCAAAACAACGTCCACAAAATGTATGCGCACATTTTTAAGCACATTGTGCGAATAAATGGTACATCCCCTCTTGCCAAAAACGCAACCCGAAATCCGAAGCACAATGTGAATCTTTTTTGCAAACCATACGACAACTTTTTAACAACACGAGATGCCACGATGTGAAAACAACGCTATGCTAATGGCGCTTTTTTACTCTTATAACGGTGGTACTAAACACCACATAGTACCGCATGTTACCAATCCTCTTATAATCCTTAGTTGGAGTAAGAAGAAAGATGGGCGTGTAAAAATAACCGGAACAAATGATGACGTGTCGGCAATGACGAAATTCCTTGAATTTAATTGCGATGACGCAATAGAAACCGCGACTATGGATGTCAAGTGTTTTCGGTATGTTTTATGATGTCTTGCATTCGTCGGATTTTGGTAGCTTAATGAAACCGTTTCTGTTAAAGAGCCATCCTTGAGATCAATATAATTGAGAAGGTTAAACGCAGTCTGCAAGGAGAAGTTGAGATTCGGGCGGAATGGGAAACGGAAAATGAAAACGGAAGTGTTATTTTTGAAGGAACCAGAAGAAACGTTAAAGAAGCGAAATCCGAATTAAATGCAGAAATTTTGGTATTATGTCGCAAAAACTACCTAATCGCAAGTTTTATCTTAACATACTGAACAACTTGACATCGCGGAATAACCGCATTACAATCTGTCGCCAGAAAAAGACGGCTTGCATTTAAAGTAAAAAAACATAAATCTGATGTTAAATACATCACCAGCAGCAAATTGAATTTCAGGATGTGGTGACAAAACCAATGCAAAAAATTGGATTTCGTTGGAAGTACCTTTCATTGGCAATGAATGACGAAAACCTTGGGCCCGAGCAAACGGTTGACGTGAGACAATTTGTCCAGGGTGTATTTAAAAAACGTAACATTAACGGTAAGTTTGCATGTGTCAAGCTTAATTTTGTCTGCCAGGACTTACGCCATGCTGATTATGCTTATGATATGATGAATATCTTAAATGTTATTATGAGCACAATTGTTAAATTATTTTGCGGAGAGGGCGGTTGCATTAATACATACATCGTAATTTTTGTCCAAGATGGCTATTTGCATACAAAAAAAACATTTCACTTATTACTTACAGTTAGTCGGTTTGCAGTAACAGGAATTCTCCTCTTTTGCAAAATTTTTGCCTGATCCGCACTACCCATCTCCTGACCGTTAGATCTCAAGCGAAATGACCTTATAACATGGCCGACCTACAATTTGTTGTACACTGTTACATTTTAGAGACTGTTACATTTTAGAGAATATTTAGCATGACACAAATTTTCGATGTGACACAACAACAGGACCCTTTTATGCGTGTGGTTGAAAATACACCGCTACTTCGTTTCGATGGCTGCTTTATGTCCGTCTTTAATGAGCGAGTGACCATATTGGAAGTGAAACAACATGACGCAACAAAATTACTTGTTTTACAAAGTAAAACCACGCGCTGTAGACAGTAAAATCCGGTTGCTAACACATTTTGTAACACCTACAATTTTTACAAAAGGTACAACAGACAAAATAATTAAGTAAATTTTCGAGCGCTGATCATTTTTCTACAGGGTTTTAGCAGGTTTGGTTGCTGCGCTGCATAAAATGGAACACGGTTTAATTTGCACATGACCGATGAGTCTAGAAATACGATTTTTAACAGCCAATCTAATCTAGTCGGAAATAAACTTCACTTATTAACAATCCCTTTAAAAACAATAGCGAATGTTAGTTAAAAGCTTTCTTTCGCGCCCGCTCGGTAAATGGAGTTATAGAAGACTCAAGTCCAAACTTTGACAAACACCTAAACCAGAGAGGTAGAACACACTGAGGTATTACACATGCTTATTTTAATATTGACACTGGTTTGGTCTTAAAGATCCTTTGACCTCACGTAACTTCAACTTGCTTTATAGGTAGAATAGAATAATATACATTGTCTCTGACGAGGTAGCAATAAACTTGAGTTACAGAGCGCTTTGTCACAGAAAGGACAAAAAACTGGTATTTTCATATTACAAGAATCAGGTCACCAAGACTGCTTAAAAACTGTGTAATTAGTCTTAGCTTGCCGGAACTACTAGCGACCTGTTTTAGCTTGAGATTTTACTCGTCATCTTTTTCTTGTAAAATTACAGTGTCACTTCAATACCAATCTGGCGAAGTTTGTTTAATGTACTCCGAAACTTGTGAATGTGAGAAGGCGGAAAAAGCTCTGACTGATATTATTAAACAGAGGACGATTGAATTTAAGGAAGGATTTCGCGAAGTAATTCATACACCGGAATGGAAACGATTGAAGCGTGTGCTTTCCACAACTGGAAGTGTTGTTTATGATAATGTAAGCGTAATGGTTGCATGTTTTTGGCAGCGTGGCAATTGTCGCAAAAGTACGTATTGCTGGACGCGGCTTAGAGGTGCAGTAGCTTTTAAATGCAAAAATATGCAGACATAAAAAGTTTGGGATTCGCAATTTGGAGCGTTCAAAGTTCAAATTCCAAAAAAAACATTTTCGCCTAATATTCCCATTAGTTAAGTTTTGGTAATATCACGGTATTTTAGACATTCTTTTTAAAATGTGTGAAAAATGCTACTCTTTAAACTCTAAACCTACCACTTAAAATTTGAAAGAATTTTTTTGGATTTTAGATTGTGCAATGAATAAGTCGATTCATGTTTAACAGGACTCCGAGGCAAGTGTTGACGTGGTTGGGTTGATACCAGAGTTTTACAACGCATACAAGCAGGTTTACAATTGTTTCGAGGAAAACGCAATCACCACCAAGGTATTTCGAAAGCATTGGGTCATTGTCAAAAGCTTGAAAGAACACATTCAATCGGAAAACGACTTCCCCACAATAACCAAGAATGTTCAACTAGAGTTCGAGGTCAAGGATGGTGATGCGATGGTGACAGTTAAAGGCAAACGAAATAACGTCGCAGCTGGTAAGACTTTAATGTCTAACATGGTAGGTAAGCGCACGCAAAGAAAATAAATCGAATAGAGTCAAGGAGATTTTTTTTTTCAATTCAGTCAATAAAGCCCCAAAGTTTTCACATTTATTATTTTGTTGTTCGCTTTAGTGCGGAAAACCCTAAAAAATTATACTCAGAAACTGCTCCTTTGGCGCTATTTGTTATGCGATTGAGTTTGTTGTGATTGCGACTAATTGTCAAAACGAATAAACCGACTAATTGTCAACACGAACAAATAGTTTTTATTAGGATTAGGGTGAATTGTCCAAGTAACGATACCACCAAACGTTCTTGTAATAAACACTTGCCTGTCTGCATTTCCTCTCCTGTTTTGTAGCTCACTGGTGGCTTCGGGACATCACAAGGAGATTAACAATTAAGGAGCAAACATTCTGTGAACCAGGACTTTCAGATCATTTCAGAAGTCAAAAAGGTCGGCAAGAAATAGAAACAATTTCAAAAACGAATCGATGTATTGGAACTGTCGATGCAGAGGATTTGAAAATAGGTGCTCGCAACGAGAATGTATGGTTACTTTGTCAGGTGGGAAAAAAGTTTATGCTGTTGGTGTATTTAAACCTTCCATACGGCTAAAACTAAACGATAGCAAAAGAGTGCAATAAGCGGTATAGACATGTTTATACACGGCAACACTGCTAAGCACAAACTGTTGAATTCACATTTACGAAGAAATAAAATAACAGCCGTTTAATCAGTACTAGGTGCCATCCCTAAAAGTTTAAAATATAAATAAATTGGTAGGTTACCTTAGTTTTACCCCCGCCCTAGTTTGTAGAAACTTCTGTGATGGAGCAGGTCTTTTTGGTTTTTGATCTCTCATCTGACATTTTGTCGATTTGTTTTTTGTTACCTTTTCATAGTAGGATATCTTTGCACAAACAAAGCACAAGACAGAACTATTTAATTTATAATTTCCGCGATGACACAGAAAACATTAATTATGTTCTGAAACTTTTTTGTAAAATGACGAACATAACTGTCACCATCGCATCAACTACGTAAACCGACTATATCATTTGTAACATTTCTAATCAACTTTTTAGACTATTTGTTTGATTGTGATGCTATTTACAATGGCTTGGATGTTGTTTTTGATGTTCAAAGTTTCTGGGAAATACATGGCATTCATATCTGCATATGCAATCTATGCAATGCTGATCTATTATATTTGGGTAAGTGTTGTGCAAACTTCTCCAACTGTACTGGTAATGAATAAATAATTGTACTAATAGTCAACGACAAATTCGTCAGGTTAGTTTTATAGGCGTAGCCAGGAGAGGTCTAATTGGCTTGACCAGTAATGGATTTACAAACAGCAAATCGGCCCCCTTTTTAAGCATGTAGCCTTCCCACATATGTAGACCATGTAGTTACAAACAAATATGCATTTGCATTCCAGTTGAAGGACACCCAGAGCTCTTTGGACTCTGCCAAACAACAACAGGCTAAAAACAACCCAACTCAAGTCATAGTGGAGCAGAAAGATATTGCAACTGCCGGGGATGAAACAGACACTGCAAAACAAGTTGCAATGAAGCAAAACGAGATTACAACGACGGGCCGTGACGAAACAAAAACTCCAATAGAAGTTACACTTAAGCAGGGAGATATTACAACAACAACCTGTGATGGAATAGTCAACACAACCATCGAGTTCAACTTGACAGGTACGTAGATACCTTTTGTAACGTATTTTACCACAGGGTAATTTTTGGGCAGGGTTATCAAATAAATAGGCTACACGTTGGTGGGGAAGGGCCAGGAGAAGGCTTCGGCAATCTCTAGTATCAAACACATGGAAAGGCCGATTTTTTCTGCAGTGCCCGATGCCATTTTTCCCAGTGGCGTGGAGCATTTTCCCATTCTTATAAGCGTTTGCCTCTTATAAGCGTCATTTATATGTTATATTTCATGGATTTTCCCTCATTCCATCGCTATAGATATGTCAGATTTGGATTGGCTGTAATGCAAACGCGATAACACTTGAGAGCGCAATAACACTTTGCCTCAGTTTTGGGTCGGGTCCCTTGCGATAACAACTCTAAATAAAAACGAAGACAATCAAACTTAAATAAACAAAGAACTCCAAGATAAGCACTTATTTCATATAAACGCATTTTCATGGACGTTGTTTTTGGAAATAAACACAAAACTTAAAAAAAAAACTTGCACATAGCTGTTTAAAAAACGTGCATGCCACACTATGAATGACAATTAAAAGGATAATATTTTTTGTATGTGCGCAACTTCTTGCGATTTTTCGTACATATTTTAAAGGTAAGGTGGGAATTTCTCTAGTAACGAAGGCAGGACAAAAGATGGTCGAAGAATTAGAAAATCCTCAAATCGGTTCAACAGACAACATTCGAGTAACAACTGGTGGAAATCTATGCCAATACATTCTTCATCTCAATACACCCAAAGACATCAACAAACTTGAGGGGGTGCTTGGGGAATGTTTTTGTGAAGCTTCAAAACTGGGGATAAAGCATTTGGCAATTCCTGCAGTTGGTACTGGTAAGTTTTTTTGCTTTATATTCAATTTTCAAAGTTACTTTTGCACTAAAAAAGGCCTGTCCTTGGTACCTCGAGGTGTTTTGTTTTCGGTGACTTCCGATCAGGTTCGATCATAAAAATTCAGTATTGCACCGATTCGACCTTAAAACGTTTGGCATAAACCGAAAACTAGACTGAATCTGCCTCAACTTAAAGGAACTGTACTGCTGTGTGTTCCGGAGGGAATCCTGATTAAGTTACTGTACTAACACATCTAATGTTTTGACAACAATGTTGCTGTTGGTATTATGGTTGAATATTTGCTGTTGGTATTATGGTATTATGGTAACAGCTTATTAGACATTTATTGTTTAAATGGCCTGTTGTCATACTTAAGACCTTGTTTTTCTACACTGCACGATTTTTGGTTTCCGACGTATCTAGGAAGCATACTCAGCAAAGTTATTTCGGCCAACCGAAATTTGGTGTATCACTACTACAACACTTTTGTTTGTGAAAATGTTTGTTTCATTCAATTAAAATCCGTAAAAGTACTTCTTGTGTTAGTATCAGCCATGGTTTGCAGTGCACAGTCACATCCCAGTGATCCAACTTGATTTTAGTCCTTTGCTTGGTGACTTAGGAAATAAACAAGTGCTTTGATTAGTGGCATTGGGTAGTCATTAAAGGAATTAAAGTGGCAAAAAGTTTTTGAAACCGAAAACATTGGTTCCCCCCTTCGGCTTCACAGCCGATTGATGGAAATGTTCGAAATCCGCGAACGCCCTGGTAGGCTACGTTTAAACAATGTGTTTTTTTTTTGATGATTTGTACAATAGCTATTAGTTTAGTATGAATGCAAAAGCCCTCGTTGAATAGAGATTTTTTTCATATTTTTATGGGTTTTTTATAGACGTTTTATCCCTTTGGCACCTAAGCTTTTTGTGGTAGGCTATATAGGAGTGTTTCTTCAAATTCAAAGTTATTTCATTTGAATGTTTTAAGAATTCGAGTTGGTGAATAAAACATTAACTGAAGAAAATAGAATGACACGTACAACACTATGACACAAAAATCTCCAAACTTTGAAGGGCTAGCAAGTCAAACACTGCGATTGCGGGTTTAAACGCAGCAATGCACCATAGTGAAATATAATTTAAAAATAAAATAAAAACAGTTTTCGGGGGCTACTGAACACGCCAATCATAATGACACGATGATATGTTGTGTACAAGCTGTCAAATAATTTTTAATTTTGACAAAAAATTTTTTAATTGGACTATATTATGGGATAAAGGCTCAGAGCCAGGTAGCATTTTGCCAACACCTATATGTTTTTGAACTGTTCATAAACTAACTTCATTTGCTTTGCGCCAATATGCACAAAAACATTTTTTCCTATCTTTTGGGGCTAGCGGGGTAGAGATTAACGGGGTCAAACAAAACATGACCGTATGGCACAAAGCCATAACTTTATTCACTGTTGTTTTGTTTCTTTTGGCTTTTTAAACAACGATTTTCTGTGGCGTCATATGGTTGCGTGGAAATATGCGCCGTGTGCTGTAAACCGCGAGTTTCTTTGCTTGTGGAGTAAATAAAGTCTCTTCACTTGCAGGTGGAATCGGTTTCCAGAGTACACCAGTCGCCAAATGTATTGCTACAACCATTGAAAAATTTGGAAAAACAAACCCTTCAAACTTAAAAAAGATCGAAGTCTACGTGTTTGAGGAAAAAATGTTGCCTGACTTTCAACAAGAGTTGTCAACCTTGGTTTCTCGCAGCAAAGCTGTTACTTCGGAAGTATCAATCACTGGTAAAAAACATGAAAAACGTCTTGTTTAAAACCAACGTATTTGCGCTTGTCGCTAAAACCAACATAATTCCCATGAACTGCTATTTCTCCACTGCTTTTTCAAAAACTCCCCAATAACGTGCCCAAGACTTACTAAGTAATGGTTATGTGTTGTTAAAATGCGGGAGGTGTGTTTTTAGCCTTATGCTGAAGCTGCAAGTTATTCATAAAGTTTATATGCTGTTGTCTAAATTTTTCAGAGGCCAAAAAAACATCAATAAAGATGTTTCAATCCATTTTACCTGTCAAAACCAGTTTGCAAAAACAAAAACCTGTTCGTATCGTATTTTGTTCTTGGTTTTCTGCCGACGTCGACAAGGTAAGTTTTGAAAAGCCCAGTCATCAGTTGTATTAAAATTTTTTCAACCTTGTGGGGAACAAAAAATTTATCACACTAACAAGTCCGTTATTATGTATATTTATTTCTTATTGCCAAATTAAAATAGTGGATATAGCATCACAAAGTTTACCATTACCTTTGAATCGTGTACAACTTGTTCTCACACGTGCGAAGCGAAAATTAAGCTACACAATTTTTGATTATTTCCGTTTACGACACATAAACTTTGATACATAAGATATTGATACTATTTTCTCCGCTATTTGAAGATGCTGTAAACTGTGAGTCGCGGAGAGATTTGCAGGGTGCCGCAAATAATTTGTTTTTCTGGTTTATATAAATAAAGCTGGTCGTTTCAGGAGTACTGATGTTTTTTTAGACTTGATAGTCGCATTTTTAAAATCCGACGTTTTATGTCATTAAAGGCATTTAAAGAAGTCCAAGAGAATATTGATAACGACATCACAAATTGTATCGAAAACGAAGCAATCGAGTTACTAACGAACGAGGAAGAACTAAAACTTCTGTCAATATTCAAGAATGAAAATGTGTCACTTGAAAAGACTTCGAGCAAGTAATGATGACATTTCTAGACATAAATTTGTTTGCAGTTCAATTACCACAATCGCATCCTAGATGTTTCCGTTGATTGTGTAATATTTTCATTGTACAAAATAACAAAATAAAAAAAGTACAAAAAATTTACATCACAGAACACTGTCGATAAAAGGTTTGCGCCAGAACGTTCTTGAAGCATCCGTAAAGACAAAGGACATCATTTTCCAGGTCGAACAAGCAATGCAATGTTTCAAAAATGTAAGATGGGAATATCTGGACCTCAATACCAATCAAACGCTCCAGTTTTCTCTTCGCGTTAACTTTCAACTTGAAAGTGCCTGGAAGGTAACAAAGATGAATAAACAGGCCGGCTCATTCATATGCACACTGTAATAAATAAAGTTTTCTAAAATATTCTAAATAGTATGTAGTCTATCAGCAAGGTTTTGCCACTGGATGTTACACAAGTTATCAACATTACATATTCCGATGGTGGCGCTTAACTGGAATTTCTAGCTTTTTCTTGCTGTCGAAAAACTCGTAGTTGTTCTTGGGATGGAATGATCAAGCGTACAAGACGCACTGAATAGAACGCCGAATCAAACGCTTGTGTAACTGTCAGTAAAACTTGATCAATAGCTTTTAGATTTTAGCTCGTTCTTAATACTTTTGCAACAGTTGAGCGATCGCAACAGTTTTAACGGCGTTTTAAACCGTCTTAACGGAAATGTAACCCATTATTTGTGACATAAAAAACGGTTTTGTGTAGTCATAGCTTTTTTTGTCAATCGATATGACGTCATCTGCACAAAAATTACTCACAAAATTAAAAGTCTACACCAGCGATTTCAATGGATTTGTGCCACTGGGTGTAGTTGTTATTATTTATGATAACCGGTCATCTGCGCTGCCAAAATTTACCCTTTACATTGAAACCGTAACTAGGAAAAATTTTTCATAAAAATCTCTACCGAAAAATTCAGAAATATTGTTTTAATATTTACTTACTGCAAGCAAGTCGACAAATAAAACAGTATTCTTAAAATTTACTTTTTATAGAAAGACCTCCAATTGAAAAAGGTTTTTGGAAAAAATGTTTTTGTTTTATTTGGAGGAAATATTACCGATTTTTGAACCTTTACAAAACCTTTAATGATTTTTTAATTTTTATAATTCCTACAATATCCAAATATGGAGTCATACTAAATGTGTTCAGTTAGTCCTGTCAATTGTTGTTTAATTTTGCACAGAAACGTGAGAGAAGAACCACAAACCTTACCTCGAAGGAAAATGGAGTGGATTATAAATTTCAAGTTGACTTTACTTCAATGGAGGCAACAAATTTATCTACGAACACCATTAGCAAAATGATGAGAACTACGTTAGGTAAGAATTACACCAAAATTTGTAGATTGTGCGTTCTTCGTCAAGTCAAGTTTTTTTTTTCAAGTCAAGTTTATTTATTTGCATTGTCACTTCATCAATTCGTCATCGTTAAAAGGTTTCATAAAACAGCAAGGACACCGAAAAAACCATAGGTTATCGAGTCAAGTGTCC
>QXVZ01004313.1:508-13306 GCA_008931825.1 Phallusia fumigata
GTGCTAAAATATTTTGTTTTACACCTAGCAGATTGGAAATCAACTCAACTGCAGTAAACGTTACTTTAATTTTAGAAATAAGGGATAGAATTACAAAGTTTTGACTTGGCACACTATTAATTAAGATGTTCACCGGCATGCATTGCGCCTGACGGAAACACGTCAGTCTGTTTTGAATAACAATACAAATGTCTCTCACAATGTAAAAAACAAAACTGGTTTGCAAATCTTTTCTAATAAGAAACAAATGTGACGATATTAATCTAATGGTTCATCTTATTTTATTCATGTTAATACGGGGAATCACCGTGTAAGTTCCTCTTAACAACTGAGCTGCCAACAAACCGCAGCCTCGACTGTTTGGAAAACCTCATTTGCGTACAATGTGACTGTTCAGGTGACAAGACGGCTGGCCTTTCAGTGCCAGCAGTGAACCTGCCAAATCTTTTCCGCACATAAACACGCTGTGAAATAATAGTATTGTTCTATGGTAGGTGCAATGAATACATGAGTACCTAAACATTGGAAATTCCCTTCTTTCATTATCAGTCGCTTGACGCAAATGATAGGTGATAGCGAACTTCGCTAAAGTAAAGTAAATTAGACACCTTATGTCTTTCTTATCTGGCCTTTTCCTGCACGGGGCTAACAATAATTCAACCACGTCTGGAACAATTAGTTTGTATTTTCGACAGTGCTCCGCCAGACGCGGTATTCGAATGAAACACAATGATCAAAAGTAACGCGAACTTATTTATAACAACTTTAAAAAAACAAGCACTTTCATGATGAAAACCCATGGAAACGAACAAAAATAGATATGTATATCACTAAAACTATTCTTTGGAGGAATACATATTATATAAATGCAGCAAAGGCAATTTTATAAACAAAACGATAAATTTCTTGCACTTGTGTGAAAAACTGGCTGTTTTCACTTCAAGTAAAGCAAAACAAAATTGCACCCACATTGTTTTAGAAGTATTATCGAACTAAACACCATGCATTTTGAAACTGGTGCAACAAGTAATATGACAGCACTGTATTGTTCTATAATTGGCTTCAACTACACTTCTATGTTGGATTTGTAATAGTTTAGAAATTTCGCGGACATCCTTCAGTCAAAAAATTACACATTTTTGTGGTATTGAAGCAATGTAGAAGTACGTAACATAGCAGCTCCCAAACTAAAATTGAACAATTGCTAAAACGTTCTGCCCAGCACTTTAAACTTGCTTAATTCAGGGGTGTCACTGCTGTTGATTTTCCCGAAGCCCAGCTTTGTGTACAGGTCTAGAAGATGAACTGAGTCATGTGATACAAGAACGTGAACCCCACAGGAATCTGTAGACCAGGATACAAATTAACAATACATCCGTAATAGCAAAAATTCAGTTAAACCTACTGTGTGATTTTAATGCAGATAACAGACATACTGTCATGTTTTTTGCAATGGTGAAGTTGGTGTTTTGTTTAAGTGCAAGAGTCATGAGGGAAGGATGTGTAGAAGCAAGATCATCAGGAGCATAGCTGAAGCGGTCTTTACTGCTATGCAAGTCCACAATCATTTTCTGAAAAGGTAGGTTTGTAACAAGCAAATGCCTTTTTTAAAGAAAAGATTATGATAAGATATGTCAAACAACTGAAAAAGTGCTTTAAGTGCACATGTCAAACAACTGAAAAAAATTTTAAGTGCACATACCTCAACTTCTGACATTTCTTCATCGTTTTCAGGTTTTTCATACTTTTCTCGCATTTCAGGCAAGTACGCCATTTCATACTTCTTCCAGAACTTTTGTGCATTTAATGCAGCAGCCAGATAACCACAAACGCCAGTTTCATCCTCTACAACAAAGCAGTACTCTGGCGACAATGTCAACAAGGCACCAACCAGTCTGCAGAGATTGATTTTATTTAGTTGCAGTGGAAAGCACGAAGAATGGGATGGGTGTGTTACTTACTCATCAGCTGGAAGGTCTTTGTGTTGTGAAAATGTGTCGGAACACTCCATTCCATCATTATGTGTTGCATAGCAAACATCAAAAACCGACACCTATAGTAACAGTGATCACCCAAAATATTTGTTATGCACTCGATTGTGAAAATAATTAAACGTAAATCAACTTCAGCAAGTATATACCTCATCAGCAGGAACATAAGGTCTGACAATATAAGTACACACTTGTGGGTCCAATGGAAGGGTTTGACAAAACAAGTCAAATGATGACCCAACTGGTAAAAGGCGCTGCAAAATAAATAATTTCAATCTATATCTATGTAGAAATAAGTTGGGTGCCATCTATGTTGTACCTGAAATTCACCAGATAAACCACCACGAAAGGCCCATGGTTCAGGATCAGGTCCCAGCCAACTGCTAAAGCGGTCCACGGACTCTGAACATAGAACCATACATATAAAATGTTGATAGATAAACAAAAAAAACAGTTTTGTTATTTTGTTATACTTGGTGGAGAAGAGGGTGATGAAGGAGGGGAAAGATTTCGTTCATCACTGGATCCACCAGCTGGACGAACCTCACAACACCCTACACCACAAAAAGTGGGTGCTTTAATGGCACACAAATAAACACGTGCAAAACTATACGAAACTTAACAACAATGATAAGTTATGTTGGGTAATGGTGCGAAAAGTGGAATTTAGATTTGCAGGCCACCACATTGAACTTTTTTCGAATTTTAAAATAACTAAGGTACAAAATTCATGTTGCAGTATAAAAAAACTTGTTTTATCAGAAACTTTTCTGTCAGGTTTTTAAACAACTACATTTCATTTAACCAACTCTGAAAATTGGGTCTTACCAAGCCATTTGCTGTAAGACCTTAACATGGTTACAATTCCTTTCATATCCCATAGATAAGGGAAGATATCAAAAAGCAAAGCTCGATTGGGACAAGCACATATTTGATTAAAAACCTTCGTTAATTTTTTGCATTGTTCCTCAAAAGCTAAAGCTTTTTCTGACCACAGAAGGGCCTGCATGAAAGTACAATGAAAAGTATGGTTAATGCCACGAGGTGAAAAGACATTTCTGAAATAAATAGCAAATTCTGTGTTGTGAACCTCTGCAAAATTTGTATCACCTTATCAAGGTATGCATCTGTTTTCTTGTCCTTAATCTTAGACAGTTTAATTGCAGTTTCATTCAGCCATTTAAACTTCCAAATCATTTCTTTTGCCGAAGGGCCATGTTCATATGGCAAGTAAAAGCACTCAACCAAAAGCTGCAGAGACTCCACAGTTAACGACTCTGATTGAAACTGTTTAACAGATGAAGCATCATGTTTTTCTGATGTGGTAGGTGTTGACATTTCTGCGTCAACCAATTTAACAAAACTTTTTGTTTCTTCTGTGTCTGTGTTGTCTTTGTTGGTGGTTTTGTTGTCCTCACTGGCAACAGGACATGGACTGCCCATTTCATCAATGTCTGTTGGGGCAGCACTTCCACTTTGTGCAGTAGCCATGGAAACATCGCTGTCCACCTCATCGGTTTGCATTAGTGTTTGGTTTTCATTTTGAGCCTCCTCTGTTTCCATCTGAAAAAGTAAAGTTTAGTTTACAGCACTGGATATGTGCAATACACCTAACTCAGGGGGTCGCAAAAAACAAAAATGCAGTTACATTACAAACACATACTAGATCGGCAACCAATATGGTGGGTTTGGGAGGTGTTTGGGCTTCAGTTTGCATGACTTCAGCTGCTTTTTCATCTGATTGGTCATCCTTCATCTCCACATCAACTTCAGAAGATGTTGATGTCTTTCCATTAGTATCCTTAGCATCTTCAAGTTTCTTCTCCACTGTGGAACCCATACCTTTTTCCCCAGTAACATTTGGTTCATTTGTCACTTCAGCCGAATGACTGTCTAGAGCGGGACTAGGGTATTTAACTGGTGCCATTATCACATCAGCTGGTTTATCATCATACCCTAGCGAGTCCCCTTTGTCAATGTCAATTTCAACACTTGATGTAGTTGGAGCAGAGACATCTTTCGCTGCGGGCGAAGGTGGCCTGGACCCTGCATTCAATCTGGCACTAACCATAGGTTCAATCACTGTTCTAGTGACACACATGCTTGGTATGGAGGGATGGCTTACAATGGGAATGTTAGGCGCCATTGAAGGTGGTGTGCCACTCCTAGGAACAATTTTACGAACTGGATAACGCACATTTGAAAAAATTGGAAGCCAATCCTGTATTGCCTGTTAATAGAGAAACCCAATTAATTCCCGGTTGAATATTCCCACCAATACAAAACATTCCACGACATACCAAAAGTAAGGCAACATTAGGATTATAAGCCCCGTGGTTAAAGTTTGATGATGATGGGTACAAACTGCCATCATGTGAGGAATAGTCACTGTCCGTGTCGCTGTCACTGTCATCACTTGCACGTCCACTGCTTATACTACTTTCATCTATTTCCAGTTGGCTGGAAGCAGCAGGTCCTTGGACAGGCAAGGTGGGTGCGAGCGAAGTATCTGCATCTTTTTCACTGGTGGATGTTCCTTCTGCTCAGGAACGAATTACAAAAATCACATTTGATAATCAATCATAAAATCTCCAAATATACTTTGTGCACATAAAACAGAATGAACAAGGTACACCAAGTGAGCAAAATTTACATAAATTTTGTGTCACCTGTTGGAACATCGTCTGGTTTTGACAAAGAATCCTTTTTGGCATAACTCTTCCACCAACTCGCCAGAGTGTGCATGGCAATGTAGTTTGCCTCAAACTCACAGTTTGGATTGGTAAGTGCTCCAGCAAGCTCAGGCACAAGTTCTGTTGACCGACCTGAAATTTAAATCCACCATGATAATGAGAATGCCATGCGTGTATTAAATGCCATGTTAAAGGTTAAAACTATCTACAAATCTGAAAGATACAACAGACCTTTATATGGTCCAAGAAATACACGTTTGGGATCATAGTCATTGGCGTGAATGTTGTCCCAGATGACAACTTTCCGCTTCAGCACTGAAGTAAGAACTTTAATGGACTCTACTGATATGACATTGGACACTACCTTGGGACCTGCATTAAATAGCTCATAAGTTTGGCTCACTGAAAGGCAGGTGTTGCATCAAATCCTTAGATAAAATGATGGAAAATAATATTTGCTTTTTGTAACGGTTGTTTTTCGAGCTTGGTAAAAAATATACCAGGTATATTTGCAACTAAATCAATGCAGAAGCTTGCATGTTAAAAAGTTACATGATTGGTTAAACATGCACACAAGATCAATTGGTGTATCTACATAAAAGTTTAGAATAAAACAATGAAATGTGTATTTTACAGTTGGAAAGTCTCAACAATAATGTTTTTGAGTTACATGTTAAAAAGTGTTCACATGTGTTTGTCAGCTGTGGTTTTTGTGGGAGATAACTAGTATATATTTTTCAAACATAAAATATGTCAATATGCATGTATACATGGGCTTATTCGGCACTCCAATACTGAATCAGGAAATGACATTAGTCTACAAATTGTCCACCCACACAACAAATAGTTGTTTAATTAATTTATATCACAACAAACAATATTTAAAAGAAAATAAATAATTTCTGTCCACATAATCAACTCTAACCTGTCCACATTATGGAAATAAGTGGATGCAAAGAGTTTCCCAAAGTTTTCAAATAATTAGAATTTTTTACATCAGGAATAGCCATGCTGGTGCAATATTCTGCAAGAAATATTGGATAAGTATAACAGTATCACGAAAAGTAAGTTTGCAGCGACAGTCATAACAAAATATCCTTTCTGGATTATGTTTGCTAAAAAATACTTGCCAGTTGGGCAGAACAAAAATCGAGGCTGGTTTAGAACATCAAACATGAGATTTGTAACAGAAGCTTGAGCATGAGCTGATGACTCAAATTCATCCATGTCAGAAACACACAGAACAGGGTCAATGTCATCAAACAGAAGAGCAAAGGCCTTACATCCAAGAGACTGAACCTAAGTATCCAACAACAAATGCTGACACACAGGAACTATGTATTTGTTCACCTAAAGCTACCCAATTCAAACCATCAGGAAAAAAATCATAATTTTATGTGTATAATTTTTCCTGTTTAATTTTGCACACAATTTTCTTCATTTTGCAAATTATAATTTTTATGCAGAAACTAAAACATAAAGGAAGTTTACCTGTAAAAGCTTATTTTTTAGGCAAGTTATTTCTTTTTTACAACCGAAAACCATGTCAAGACCGGGGGATATCGCATAAACAAATACCACATTGTGCTGTTCTGCTTCATCAATCAGAGTTTTAAGCAATTCTGTCAAAAATATAACTGTATAAATCCACAAAAATAGCTGTTTAGGGAAGTAACTCTATAATGTGGGCAGAAAGTTAATGTTTAAAGGCCTGGATGTATATCCTGGATTCACACCAAGCAGCGGGTTTATCATAATACATGACTTGATGTAAACACACTTGGCAATCAGATTATTAACTAGCCTTTCAGGAATGTTTTTGGTAAAGGTTTAAACTCTTAAAACGTTACAAACGCTACAAAGTTATCAAAGAAACATACCAGCTTCATCGCTGGAGTACTTTTCTCTCCAGAACAGGCGGTGCTTGTAATCATCTTTGGGAGCATACAAATAAGTGTTCAGGCCCATTTCTTCCATTCTTTGAAACAAACAGATGTTGTATGAATAAGTTTGAATACACAATCTTGTAAGTCATAATAGTTTGTTTACAAAGGGTATGCAATTGAAGTTTTAAAAATCTGACACATAACTACACCAATAGATCAAAAGATGGTCAGCTGTTTTGAAACTTCAGCAGAAATATACCACAGTTGATCACAGCACAATACCTGCAGAAGAGTTCTTTGCGCTGTTCTGCAGTCCATGGTCTTCCATAAAAACCTTCAACTACTCCGCACAAGTACTCATGTTCATCCCCAGATATCTTTATGTGGTCAAAATTGTCCAGCTTTCTCTTTGTTGGGTTCGAGTTAATTTTCTTCAATCTTGATTTCACTGGTCCCATGTTTTCCTCACTAGCTTTGTTCTCTTCCTCGTTGTTTTTTTCTTCTAGCATTGCGCTAGAGCAGCTCTCTATCATAATAATTCTGTTTATGATTTGAATAATCTTTAGTCTGTCAAACACAGCTAGTAATCAGAAAATCGTTTTTTATTAGATAGGTAACGCTGCATGTAGGGATACAAAATGGCTTAATTCTTCTATTGATTCTAAAAATCTTTGTCACATTTTTTTCAATACAAGCATTATGTTTGCCTGCTCCGGATGATTTTCTACAATATGACTGTTAACATAAGCAATTTTTGAATTCACGCCTCAAATTTACTTTTCCAATGGCACATTAAGCCTGTTTACCTGTTTACATAATACAAAATGTTTGACAAATAACAGGAGTAATTTTGAAATTTAGCAGTTCAAACAGACTTATTAAAGATAAACAGGGGCATAGCCAAAGGGGGATCAAAGCGGTCAAGGCCCCTCCCAAATCTCGAGATTGTACATTAAAGTAGGCTACTCCTGGAAAAATCCGTTTTACATTTTAAATTAAGTTAAGTTTCTTGGGCTCCGTCAAAGTTTTGGCCTGGCTACGTTATTAAAGGCAACCATCTGACTACTGTCACTTGCTAATACTGCTTGGTCCAAATGCAACCAGAAAAAACTAGTTCCTGCCGGTTCTAGCATTCGTTTGGGAGACGGCGTTGTACAAAACACTTAGTCAAACGGCGCACAAAACTCAACCCGAGGTCATCCGTCACGAGCTAGTGCCCTTTGTTGGCGAGTATGTTTTTTATTGCGTTTCTGAAATTAGCATCATTGCGGCCGCTGATTACTGAAGTAATATGCCAACACTTGTGATAAAAAGCTATTTATATCTCCTTGATGTGAACCTAAACTCAACACCACGAAAGATTAGTTTTTCAGTTTTCATCTTCCTGCTCTATGCTCCATAACTTTGTTGGCGCACATTAATAAATCTTGCCTGCCGATCTATCTCCTCAAGCACTGGACATTTTATTTGAAGAAACACACAATTTTATTCTTTTAAGTGTACAGTATTGTACATAACATAGGTTTTGGAACAAAATATTCAGCATTACATTCGGAAACCTTGATTTCACTTCTGTTGTTGCTAACTAATCAGTTAGCTTGATGTAGGCAATCTCTGTTTTCTTTCGGTTTCCAAATCACGAACTGTTTTCCACCTTTCTTCATTCAACTTGCTCTCTCCCCAGCTTATGCAAAGTGACCTTGCCAAAACCAAATGTGCATGGAGGTCTTCAGGAGTCATATTATCACTATTTTCCTGCCGAGTTCTAACAAAATCATTTTCAATAGCCTGCAAATACATGTTTGTTTGTTACATTCGGTTCTCAGTGGAAAAAGTCAAGATTATGACAAAATCGGCCAGGTATCAAGCTGAGGGGATGTTTAGTTTCCTCAGCAGTTTCTAATTCGTTTTTTTGACTAGTGTCAAATTATTACAAACCACTTATTCATAATGTTCATAACTGCCTTGTGGTAGTAAGGTTGCAGGTTTAAATCCAGCCTTAGTCACTTGTTTTCCAAAACAGTATTGTTCCTGTAAACCCGGTGACTTGAGAGAAAATTAAAGAAAACAATAATACAGTGGAATAGAAATGAGGCCAGTATCTTAGTTGTGGACTCATTATTAGCATGTAGCCACTTTGTTCCACTGGGCAACTTTTACTTTACAAATGTAGGTTTTTGCAATGTATGCTAAACTACCATGGTAATGGACCTAGGTCAGTTCGATTAAATTAGAAAAAATGCAATTTTGAAAATGTTTGCTTCTTGTATCAGTAAGAAGCTAACCTTCATCATATTTTCATCCAGCTCGTACTCAGAAAACTGAACAATGGTAAAAAACAAACGAAACTTCTTCATAATGTCTTCCGAAATTGTAAGTTGTTGAAAATATGCTGTTAAATCAGAGGGAACAGGAACTTGTGGTTTGAGTAAAACCTGGTGAAATAAGTGACAATCAGTTTGTTCATACCAGACTATTGTAATTTGTTTGCTGCTTACTTGGCAGTCACATGGAAGCATTGACTTTCCTTCGGATAAGACAAGAATTGGAATGTTGTGTTGAAAGACAACAGGGTGAAATTGGAAGTTATAATCAACCTTTTGCTGTGTCAATAGAGTACCAAGAGCCTAGATACCATTTAACATGCTTAATACCTCACAAGCTGTTTAAATATGTTAGTTTTTTTCAAAAATTCATACAGTTTTTTACCCAGCAACATCATGTACTAAATAAAAGTTATAACCCTATTATTTCATTAGGATGACCTGTATGTTTTTGACGCCATTTCGATCTAACTGCCCAGGTTGTAAAGCACTTTCATCTACAACCATGTGAGTTCCATCGCTTAACTGTAAAATGCCGGAATCCAAACGATTTGTGGAGTAATTTTTGGTTGGGATAAAATGGAGTTTGTTCATATTTTCGAGGCTCATCTGCAAATAAAAAGCCTAGAAGAAAAAACATTTTTTTAATGCTCACTAAATGTGTAATAGCTTGCTTTCCATCATACCCTTGTCAGCACATGTTTCAGCAAATCTGACAAAAGTTTAGCATAGCAAGATTGAATTGGTACACCAGAAATATTCAGTGACATTTTTCCAACAGCCATCAAACCAGCTCTCGAATAAACTCTGCAAATAATATACAGTCTTGCATTACTATTTAACTAACGTTAGGAACTAACATTACTATTTACTACGATATCAGAATAGTATGTTTAAGGGTTAATGTGCAACAAGTAACTTTGTACATACCTGGCAATTAGATGATACAGTAGGTATTCAGCAGTCAGTTCGTCACCAAATGTAGCTTGCTTAAAAAAGTTTAAAATCTCTTGTCGGAGAACTGGAGCAGTTGCTGTCAGTTCTAGTCTAGCTGCAAAAAAATATTTTTTTTAGGGGCAGCAAACTTTCAACCGACTATTAAGATTTGGGAAAGAAAAAACATGGGGCTCTGAAATTTTTCTTTTGACTTTCACAATTAGTCCATGACCCTTGCTTCCACCAACCTGAATCAATGGACTGATGAAGTGGAACAAATGGGTTGTTGTGCTGCAAACGAAACATTTTGATGCAATGTAGACGAGGCACAAATGATGCTGGTGGGCTGTGGGCCCTTTGCTCTGCAACATGTTCAGCATCTTCCCCATAACCATTCACTAATCCTGAAAAACATTTGAACCTGTTCTATTTTCTTTCGAAAAAAAAGGAAAATTTCAACCAGTAAAATATAATAGAATCATCTGTCAACTATACCATTGTTCTGTGGCGCCGGTGTATCATAAAGAGAGGAAAGTTCTGGATCCACTGACAGAACACCAACAAACTCATAGATTTCATTGACCTTGTTTTGTAAAACAAAGTAAACTCATTAATGTTGTACTTAAAGATGTTAATCATATTGTAAACAAAAATTATTTAGCTTACTTTAAAATCTGTAGCTTCATCATAAACTTTAACCAAACAAACAGGACCATCTTCATCAGGCAATGGGTGATTTTTTTTCAATGTTTGTTGTGCTGAACTTGAGCCTGCATAAATAAAATCTCTACTTGCCAAACCTATTAGTATTGTGGTTGTAAATCTTACTTTTTTGTGAATGTCTGGATCTTTTCGTGTTTAAACCATCGTTGTTCTGATCGGTCTGTTCCATGTCTGCAAAAGAATAAAATACATAATCATTTATGCTAGAAACTTCGGTTAGTACAAGTTTATTGATTATTACCATGTTCCATTATTTCCTCATCACCATCATCATGTGAACGCTTTAAACCACTGGTAACATTGTAACTACTGCTTGGTTCTCTGGTGTCTGACTTGTATTTCTTATGAGTAAAAATTAAAAATAGTTTTACACATTAGAAAATAAACTTTTTTGCACTTGAAAGAGACTCGGTATTACCTCTTTCACCCAATTCGTCTCACCAGGTATTGACACACAATACAAAACTTGGCGACAACCAGTTTCATTTCTCTCAGATTCCATCAAAACCTCACTTCCCTCCTACGAATCATACATATATGATTAAACATTTTAAACAACCACCATCAAACAATTACTGCAACCAACCTCACAAGTCACTATATCCCTGTATCTGCTGGTATGCAACGTCTAAAGAAAAAAACATGTATGGTATGCCAAGGTTTTTATTAAAATCTGCCCGATACCATACCTTTTTTTTGTTAGATTTGTTAATAACTTCATAAGTTTCAAGAAAATACTCTGGTTCAAAGGTGTCCTGGATCATGCACCTGAATCTCACCAGCTCTCCAGAATGTATAGAATGCAAGTGCTCATCGTTCAATGATGAAATCTTAATGTTACAATAAATGTTCCATTTACCAGTGTAGGGCAACAAATCTTTAAAGCCTTGNCTCTCCAGAATGTATAGAATGCAAGTGCTCATCGTTCAATGATGAAATCTTAATGTTACAATAAATGTTCCATTTACCAGTGTAGGGCAACAAATCTTTAAAGCCTTGTCTTAGGTCAAGTCAGGTTAAGCATATAGGAGTCTGAGTCTCAAGTCAAGTCAAGTCAGGTTAAGTCTATAGGGGTTTGAGTCTCAAGTCAAGTCAGATCAAGTCTCGAAAGGTTAGAGTTTGGGTTTCTCTGTTCCTGGGTTTTTTCATTACATTAAAATAAACATATCCCAACAATTCTGGGATCTCCACAAAATAATTTGACAGTTTTTTGAAAACAAAAGCTACTCAAGTCCAGTCTGTAAAATATGGCAGTTGCCGACGAGATCTCTGGCATGCTGGAGCAAAATGCCCGCGAGCACGACCTGTATGTTCACATGTAAGATCAACAAGCCTGCGTGCAAAGCCAACTACACCGTCACACAAGTTACGAGGCAGAACAATAAAATTTTGGCGGTCTTTGGTGTTATAAGTCTAAACGGTGAGTCATGTCAGACTCAAATCAACTCAGTGACTTGATTGTCCCCAACACCTAGTCTGCAGAATATGGCAGTTCCTGACTGAGATTTCGGGCATGCAGGATCTAAATGTCCCGTATGCACGACTCCTAAGTCCAGGTACAAGACCAACAAGCCCATGTGCAACACATGTGACAAAGAGGACTAGGCAGGGCTATAAAATGCAAGTAACAACAATACATGCAGAATCCCTGCCAATCCAGAGCTCTTTACAATGGTATCAGTTTATATGTGCAAAAACATCTTGAATCAGTGTGAAAACACTCGACTCGTCATGAAAATAAAAAGCTCCACATTAAAAGTATTTTTAATTTGTGCATGCAGTAAGTTAGCAGTTATTCATCTATGTTTTGACCTTCGAGTGCAGTCAAAAAAAATTTTGAGCACAACTCGAGTGTGCAGCTGCCATACTTTACTAAAAATCGAATCTGGCAAGACTCGTCTATTTCATTCTTGTTCTGTCCTTTTGGTGCAAACAAATGATTCGGAAGAAAAAATTGTTTAAAAAAGCACAAAGTTTAGTGGGATCATTATACTATAAAAATTATACTTATACAACTAAGAAAATCCAAAAATGCACTTGCTTACTGATTGCACGTTTGGTACATTTTCAAATTTATTTGAAAAGTATTTTGAAATTTCCTTCTTCCAACTCTGTTCATCATTTCTTTTTTCTGCAAGTAAAAAGCCCCAGGATTACAGACAACTCTAATTTTGCCAACGCTATTTGTAGGAAAAAGTACAGAAAACTAATGTGTCAAAAAAGCAACTTACCAAATATGTTTTTT
>QXVZ01004320.1:10758-22680 GCA_008931825.1 Phallusia fumigata
TCATTGTGGTGCAATAATTAATGTTTTTACCCTATAGGTCCAGCAGTTACCCCATTAGCCCCCTAAAAAGGGGCAAATAGTTAAACAATCTCTGAATTCCCCCCCCCCCCCCCAGTTTGTATAACATGTCATTGTGGTGCCATAATTGATGTGTTTAACCTTACAACCCCAGCAGTTACCCCATTAGCCCCCTATAATGGGGCAAATAGTTATACAATCTCCGAACTGGATGAAATTTGGACAGTTTGTATAACATGTCATTGTGGTCCAATAGTTAATGTTTTTTACCCTGTAGGCCAAGCCATTACCCCACCAGCCCCTAAAACGTGTACTGTTATTGAACAATGTCCAAAGTTGATGCAGCTTAGACAGTTTGTAACACATGTTGTTGTGGTACGCTAAATGCCTTGTTTACATCTATAGCCTGGGCATGTTTTCAGAAAAATGCAATATGTAGAACTTTGCATGTGTGGGGACCCATGCGTTTCTGCCAGCGGAAACAATCATGTCATAAATAGCGCAGGTAACTGAAACCCAATATAATATAATGTGGGGAATATGTCATGTTTAATATATGGTAATAGTATGTATAGAATGTCTATATATGGTAAGCCACCCTTCTAGTTTTTTTCCTTATTCTCAATATTTTGTCAATTCCCACAGCTAAAAAACTGACTTAACTGCATTGTTAAAGGTCGAAAGAAGAATGGTTGAGAGCCTTAAGTATCCACAGTTTATACTTTGAACTACTATTTAGAAACCTTTGTTAAAAAAATATGAAAAACTTTTGCCCTGACTGCCAGTCATGTAACCACTTTTTTACATATTAGATGTTAACCATGTGTTTTTAGTGACACACAAATTATTTCTTCAAATGGTTCCACTATCTTCATCCAGCCATCTAACTGGCCAGTGCTTGATCATGTGATACCTACGCACATCCCGATTGGCTCTGGTTCCACAAATCTTGTGATAACTGGAAACATATTTTTGGAAGAGTTTCCCCTGACATGTATTCTCATTGCAAAGTCTAAAAAGTGGCGACAGTTTTCTGCTGAGTAAGTGCTTGTGAAATTGAAGTGAGGAATTTCGAGTTAATATAATTATACCTAAGCGACCAACTTGTTGCAAACAGTATGTATTGAAGTTGTGTAAAGTTAAAAAGGTTAAAATGCACTACATAATGCTAACATAAAGTTTTTTGCCCATAGATGCAACACCAAGTATACATACTGAACTGTTGTATAACAATAACAAGCACTCTTTTTGATTGTTGGATATTTAGGTATGTTAATCAAACTATGATTTCATGCGAGATACCATCTGTGAACAAATCCATGCAACTTTATTTGTCAGTCTTCTATAGGCCAGAAGCTATCAATATAAATGCCAATCACATTAAGAAGTCTGCAAACTTTCTGCCCATTATATTTTAGTAAGTATAAGCTCTTTAAAAGTTAGTTTTTGTGAAAAATAGTTTTAGGATTTGTAAACTTTCTGAGCTTACACTTTTGGGATTTAAAATTTTTAGTGAAATTTGGTATTTTGTGGTAAAAAAGTAAAACTAAAACAAAATATCTAATTTGAAAATAAATTAATAAAATATAGCAACTGTAAGTGCATGTGGAAAAATATTTTGTTTAATTTTTTTTAAAGCATTTTTAACACCTGTGTAAAATACTTTATACTTTTTGACAGTGCTCCATCTCCCACAATCATTTCTGCAAAACTGAACTCCAAACTGGATTTAATAACAATAAAATTTAATCAGTTGATCAAATTGCGACAGGGAAAAGGATTTGATTGTGCCACTGTGTTTAAAAGCAGACCTGCGGGAGTTTTGGGTTCCAGACCAAGTTGTTTTGAGAAGAAAAATGGAGTGATTGTGAAACCAGATCCCAATGCCCTTTTACACACAAACGCCACAGGTAACACCAAGTAAACTAACACATAAGTTTTAAGCATTACAATGCTTTTCTGAAAGGGGATTGTAGGAGAGAAAACAAAGAGATATACACAGACCCTTAACAATATTGATATTTAGTGTTTGTAAATTTTTTTGTTTAAACTTTTAAAGTTGAACAACCTTATGTATCTAATGCCACACTTACAATTCTTAAATACCTTTGCAGTGGTGCTTACTTCACGCTAGAGCTGCATAGGATAAAAGTCAAGGGCCACAGTACAAATTATCTAATTTAATTACATACACATTAAAGTATATATTGTCAGCAAGACATTATTTAGTATGGTGACATGGTAAAAAATATGTGATTGTCAAAAAACACAAGTACAAAGAGCCACATATGTTGATGCAAAAAGCTGTATGTGACTTGTTAGTGGAGGTTTGACCTGCCCTCGCCTATTTGGGCAGCGTTAACGACTGTTGTCTTTTTATTTTATTAGAGTTGCTAAAAACTGGATTCTCACTTGCAATGAAAAGGGGTTCAGTTATTGAAAGGAGATCAGATCAATACTTTGATATATTTCCTGCAACCACATTTGAAGTAGAGCTGCCAGATGTATTGGTATGATTGCATTTAAATTTTTTCAACACACAAAACATAATTAGTTTAGTTTTAGACGGTAAAACGTTTTTTGGCTAACCTGTTCTGGTTTAGAAATTGTTTGTAAATTTTATTTTATTTTGAAACAAGGTTTTTTTATTTGTAAAAGGTTTTTATGGCCTAAATCAAAGTTTATCAAAAGTTACTTTAGTGCTTTATTTCCATCGTTATTTAGGATCCAGTTTCAGTTTCAATTAGAGGGCTGCCATCATTTGGTCCTTGCCAAAATGTTTACTTTGCATTTGTAACCAATGGTTTAGTGGAAAAAATAACATGGAAAGTAATGGGTGATGATGATGATAGAATGGTTACCATGTTCGAAAAACAATTGGAAAAAATTTTGAAAAGTGGTCAAGTGTTTCTAGGAAAAGTCCCTGTAAGTATGATCACTTCTGAAAAGTTGTTTGTTTGTAAAAACACCCCTCTAAACAGCGATTCTTAACATCTCTACAAAAACAGCAAAATTCCAACACTGACTTCTAGTGGTCATAGGAGTCCTACACGATCTGAAACCACGACTTCCTATGAGTCTGACTGTTCAATCCTTATTGTTTTTAACATCATCATCATTTTCAGGCAAACCTGACAATCACCCAAAACTTCACCATCTCAGTGCAAGCAACAAATATACTAGGCATGAAAAGTGGATGGTTCAGTTATTCGTTTCAACTTCTTTCTGATGTTAATCAACTACAAGTAGAAATACTTGGTGATGATAAATGGAAGATTCAGTCTAGTCAGAACATAAAACTAGAGGTAACTTGTTGCTACAACATATTTTGCAAATTATTGTACTTGACTTTGATTTTCTGCCTTCAATTTTTGTCGAAAAACCTTGCAAGATGCTCATAGGAAGATTAAACTTGTTTTTCTTGTTTGTTTTGGATATTTTAATGCAATCTTTATCCAAAGCCATAAATGAACAAACAGTTGGAGATGGTGACCAAACACTGTATTTTTCATGAAGTCTTTTGTTAACTTTTTTATAACTGTACTAATTCCTGCTAGAAGAGCTTTGGTTGGTTTTGTTTGCTGACTGCGCCAAAATGTTTGTTCTTACATTTATATTCATTGGGAACGTTCACAGTCAAATATCTGGCTATTACAATAATGCGCCACCTATATAAAAGCCTGTGAATATTTTTTCCATATTTTCAGGCATCAGTCACTTTTAACTTTCCTCAATGCGATGACCCAGAGTCCTCTTCGAGTGAGAAAAAGAAACTGCCATCTTCCTCCAGACTTGTCTATATCTGGGAGGGAGAGGATCTCGCAACTACCCGCACCCTCATCTTGGATGAGTTTAAAGATGAAGATGAAAATTGGAAGAGAGTTCTTTTTATCCCAAGTGGAAATCTTATTGCAGGAATTGAGTATCAATTTTCTGTTACAGGTGTGAAGTTTTTTTGAATCCACCAAAGTCAACTTAACAACATTTCCATATTTCTTAACAAAATGCACTTGACATATTAAAGGGCAGTAATAAAAAACATGTTTTTTGTTGAAGGAACTTGTAAAAGTAAATGTACAATACAACACAAAACTCCAACTTTTGTTTTAAAATTAATGCTGTTACAGTTATACTTTTGTCCGGTGACATTATGCTTGGACAAAGCAGTGATGATGTCACAGTCATAATTGAAAGCAGTGACCTGGTTGCCATAGTTACTGACCAGTTTGCTGATGGATTGGTTAATGTGTCAGAACAATTGGTAAGCTAAAGTGTTGTGTTAACTGTGTGAATGCATGTAAAGATACAACATTAAAAAAATTAATTGCCATCACTGCAACAAAATATTGTTAAAGTTCATGTGAAGGTAACATTAAATAGTTTCAGCCAAAAAAGTCATTAAATAGTTTCAGCAAAAAAAAGTTGTAAGTTTTTTTTTAAAAACAATGTTTTTAAAGTTGGTACAGTTTCTTCAATCTCGGCAGTTTGGTAAAAGTTTAAGAAATTTTAACATTTTTTTGTCGAAATGCAGATTTTGAATGGCCTTCAATCTTACGATCCTGACAAATCAAAGACCAAAGTCACATACAAATGGTCTTGCGAGGATTTGAGGGGAACCCCCTGTGTTGTGAAAAGCAACTTGTCACAGAAAACGGCCGATATAAGAGCGGATGTAGTTTTTCCAAACTATGAGCTTACACCAGGATACATTGTGATACCTGCAGCATTGTTTCCAACAGACATTATGTGAGATTGTTTTGAGTTTGAAATTGACTTTTTGATAGTTTTCCTTTTATGTTAAATGTGGAAAGTATTCAAATTTAAACAAACAAACAAACTGTTTAAATTTAAAGCTTGCGTTGTGTTTTGAAAAGGTCCGCAGTAGTTTTATGATGTCAATCTGGGTGGTTTGTTACTTAGTTAAGTGTCCAATTTTTGTTGTTTTTTTAGAACCTGAATTGAAAACGAAATCATTACTATGTGTCCTTGATTTTGTTGTAATTATGATTATTGCAAACTTTAATTGGTTTTTTAATGTTTTTGTTTTCAGATACAATTTTACACTGACAATAAGTGCTGGTGGCCGTTTTGCATCAGCTTCAACCTATGTTAAAGTAAAATCACTTCCACCATCACAACCCAGAGTTATTTTCACTTCCAAACAAGGTCAAGTTGTCAACATAAAAAGAATTAACCGATTCAAAGCATATGTAAAAAGGTGAATACCAGGATAAAAAAGTAAACACTATTACAAGGTGTTGTAAAACTAAAGAATTTGATTTTATGGCAAATTGATGAAATGCTCCTTCGGAAGCAACCTTTTATGATTTTTTGTGACAAAAAATTGCACAAGCCCTTTTTGTCTTTTTAAAGGGCTTAAAACTTGTGCAATAATATGCAATATTTGTTCTGAGCAGTGATGCAACATTTATCGGAACTGGTCACTGGACATCACTAGAAGATGAAGAATTTAACAAACTCGATTTGAACACAAACTTGTCTTCACCAGTGACCAGTGAAATTACTGTATCAAGGTCAGTTCAGTTTTGGGGCACTTGTTTGTATGTTTTAGAGATAAAAAAATAAAAAAAAAACAGTCCTGGAATTTTGTTTTCTAAGATTTTTACTGACCTGCTCTTGGGATAAATGGGAAAAGTACATGAGTGAGATATTAATTTTTCTGTACAATTCCAAATGGCTAGATTGCAGATATGGTGTGTTTTGAACACATGTGGATTTGAAATTACTAGTAATTTTAATGTTTCACATTAAGAGTTTTTTTTCCATGGGGCAAGGTGGGCAAAGCCACAAATGTGTAGTTAGGGGTGTGCTCTTTAAAATGTGGGTCATATTCATGTATTGGAAAACAAGGACGGTTTTTGTGGCCACATATGGTTTGAAAACAAAAAAGGTTGAGAACCTGAACATTAGACAATTGCCAATGCTTGTGTGTTTGCTGCTAAATTTTACAGAACCTTTTTCATGGTGTTCCACAACATTATTTTTTTGTGTGTGCGTAAAAGTTCGGTTTCGGCCAATCGCAACAAATTATTCGACCAAACCCGGATCTTCGTCAAGCTTCAACGCTAGTTTCAATGTGTCAATACAGAATAAATCCAAAACTTTGCCCATGGTAGTATCAAAAACATTTTTAAAAACAATGTTTATTCACAAATCAATCAATTTTTCACCACCCATATGTGTCAGCCTTTTTATTCAAATCCTTAATTACAAACATATATTCAAGCTTGTAACTTTCTTGTGTAAATTTTTATAGTTCATCAAGATTCCCTGTTCACCTTGTGATAAAGCCTGATTCTCTTCAACCAGCATCAAAATACAAAGTTCAACTCACTTTGACATCATCAAGTGATGATGTCATCTTATCTGAAGCAGCATTTACATTTTCTACTCCCTCCTTGCCACAAGGTGGCATCCTTCAAGTAAGTACATTTACTGTAAAATATGTTTGCCTTTTTCAGACAAAAACTCTTGTAGAATGTTAAGAAATTGTTGCATTGTGATTTGTCAATTTTCTAACAGTATTTTACTTTTTTCTTGCAAACTCAATTATGCACATATTTTTATTGATATTTGCCTAAAACTTTATTTTTTTCGATTGTAATTACTTTTTCAGTTCACTTTCCCAAATTTTTGAACAAAAATATAACACTGTAAAACCCAAATGTTTTTTCTGACACTAAAATGTAACATATTACATTTGCAGGTAACACCACAGTCTGGAACAGCAATGTCAACAACATTTACTTTGCAAACAAGCGGTTGGTTTGACCCAACATCAGATTCTGCCGAATCCTCTTTCCAGTATAAGTTTGGTTATTACAAAACAATGAAAGGGGTTCTGAAATTTACCGTACTGCAATCCTTCTCAAAACAATCTGTTACAACTGTATTGCTTCCCCCAGGTGATGTATCAAGTTAACTTGTGAAAACACTAATTTACTTTACCATACAAAACAAATCGATTTGCAAAAATATTATATAATATGATACAAAACAGGGGTGGGCAAACATTTTGACTAATGGACGAGGTTTAATTGTCCAGACAGGTCATGCAATGTGGACATGTACATGTGAAAGAAATAAATCTGGTGTTAATTAGTCTTAACGAACTAATTTGTTTGTTTGTTTCATTTTTATCCTCGGGGTAGAGCAACGCCTAAATGCGTTATGCGCATTATGAGTCTGCCGTCAAGCTACCTGGTTCATTGCAGTTCTGTGGATCATTTTTTATTCGATTTTTAAAAGTTGGTGACTTCAATTTGAGTCAACCCATCGGGTTCCTCTGGGTTGGAGCAACGTTTCTTGCGATGGGGAACACAAGCGACTGAGATGAGAATAGAACCGTGTGCACAAGGCCGGCACGCTAAGCACTCGGCCATCTTGGGGCCAATATAACATCTAGTGGGGCTAGAATAAAAGCAGGCCAAATTTAACTCAATGCCTTTTTGATTGCCCAATTGGTCATAAAAATTTGCACAGTTAAACACAAATCAAATAATACTTTCATAGTTTCGGTAGCTAACATTAATCTGTTCAACAGGTGAGCATGAAAACACCACTTTACATCTTGTGGTGTTCGCTGAACACAGTGATGACAAATACCAGATGAGAAACATGGCTTTTGCTGAAGTGATTGTTCACCCCTTATTGGAATATGATGACAAAGCAATAAATGACACTTTAGACACAATTACA
The DNA here is from genome assembly GCA_008931825.1 of Phallusia fumigata. Classification (NCBI taxonomy): domain Eukaryota; kingdom Metazoa; phylum Chordata; class Ascidiacea; order Phlebobranchia; family Ascidiidae; genus Phallusia; species Phallusia fumigata. The sequence goes on from QXVZ01004320.1 coordinate 18,496, forward strand.
GAAGCATTACTGTCAGGTTTGTAAAAGAGTTTTACACAAAGTTTTACACGAATGTTTTGGGGTAAAGAGCTTAGAATTTTTGCAAGGTTGCTGGGTCTAACCAGGAAATTATCTCAAGCAACTCTGTTTAAAGCAGAAAAAAAATCACTATTAAAAACAAGAATGTTTTCCCTACATAATACAAATTCGTTACTGGATGTATGTTTTTTTAATCTTTTGTGTAATTCTGTTTTACCACAGTCAGATACCTAAAATATTTCTTCAAGGTTTGGAAAAACTAAGCTCATATATTTGGTTTTAAACTTGCATAGACAAAAACAAATTTGGCTGCTTGGCTGTGTTTGCTTTGCGAGGTTTTCGGTTCAAAGTGGGTACTTTTTTGTTTGCTCAGTCAGTTTTGATGCTGTTTGTTCTAAGAACTTTGGTAAACATTTAGGCGTATTTTGTGTTTTTGTGAAAGTTTAATGTATACCATACAGGTGATCATAGCAAAGCATCTGCTACTCTTTCCACACTGACTGATGCTTTTGAAGATGATAATCAAAGCAAAGAAGAAATTAAAAAAGTGGTTGACGCTTTTGCACTATCTATTTTAGATATTCTACCAAGAACAAAGAGGTTTAGATCTCAATTGTAGTATGTCTAGTGCCACAAGCATATTTTTTACAGTACCCTTTATTTAGTGAGGCAGATGAACTTCTTGAACAAGCTAATTCTGTTGCAAGTCGAGTGACCTTGGTTTCATCGAGCATCAAACATTTTTCGCAAATTCCAGGAAACATCATTGATGCACAATACCAAGGTTTTAATCAGAACAAAATAGTTGCAAAACTTTGCTGGCAACATACCACTGTGTATATCTAACTAACTATTGTATACCTGTGTGTTGTAAAAAGATCTAGCACAGAATGTAGTGTTTGCAAAAAAAGATTTATAATTTAAATTTAGGCGAGAAAATTTTGCCGAGAAAGAGGAGAAACACTGATGCAACTCCAACAGAGAGAAGTGAGATACCCCCTGAAGTGGTAAATAAATCAGCTGTTGCTTTAAATGTATAATTTGGACCAAGGATGTGCAAACTTCGGTCCGTGGGCCAACCCACAAATATAAACTATGTGGCCTGCAAACAAATTTAAAGCAGAACTTTAGTAATAAAAGTTGCACACCCTGATTTAGACCGTGTTTCTCCAAGACTTATTTACGTAATGATGATCAGTTCAAGCTACTAAACACCAATGTCTATATCAGAACACTGATCAAATTATCACATATACTCTTTACCTGGCTATAAAATAACAACCCTATACATTTAAATCAGAATTTGCTTTGTTTTAACTATTTTTGTTTATTAAGTCAATAAATGGAGAGGCTTGTAAGGTGTTGAAACTGACAAACAGGTTATTTTATTCTACCTTTAATAAATATTTAGGTCTCAGAGATCCTATCTTTGTATGATGCTGTGCTGAGCGGGGGCGATCCTGATGATCTGGATTATCACACAGCCAGAACCAATTTTGCCAGGGATCTCAAATCCATAAAGGTTTGTATCCAAGATTTACTGGTTTATTGTTGCTGTACTTCATATTTTAAATGTTACGTTGTTAAACATTAATGAATCCTACTTTAATACATTTACTTTTTAAACCAAAACTTTTTTTCAATTTTTTTTCGTTTGTAGCTTAATGAATCAAAAGAAATTCCCTTTTCACATTGTATTGATATCTTGATCTGTTTTTTATCAATTTTCTAAACAAACTATTTTGCACATTTTTTATTTTATTTTTAATAAAGTGAAGACCGCCAGGTAAGGTCGAAACTTTGGATGTTTTCTAAAAATTTGCTGGAAAAGCATGTACATCTATTTAAAAATCTATTTCTTTATCATGTCTAAAATCCGAATTTTCAGTCATCACTGTGTCGAAGTGTTGCCTACATGGAACCAACTTTGAAAATCGAAACTCCAGATTCTAAAATCCTGGTGCAGAAAAAGACAAAAGTTGCCAATTTTTTTGCTGATCTCAAATTACAGGTCAGAGTTGTATTTTTTTGAGGTATAACTTTATTGAAGGGTCGCCAAAAATTATTTCAGAAGGTTGCATTTCTTAAATCTCCAATAACTACAAGTAGTTTTGACAGGTTTATTTTTCTGAAGAAGTGACTAATGTGTTCAACTCATGGCCATGCCTGGAAAGCAACCAGGTAAAATTTATTTTTGCTGCTCAATCTGTATCTAAATGGTTCGTTTATTCATTTGGGCCTTGTTTTTGTTTGTCTTCACAGCAAAAAAACAAAAAAATACATTTATATTGATTGAAATTTGTTTTTTTCTCAAAACACATTCTCATAAGCCCCCAAAAAGTCCAGTCCGTGAGACGATTTCCATTTCAGTCCCAATCAATAGCTTCACATACAATCTTTCCTTTCAGTGCAACGGAGCTTGCATAGCGATTGGAGGCTTCACACACAACATCAAAACTTGGTACAACACAGAAGAAATACACCGAGTGTCTGATATTGTTTCGGTAGGTTGGAAAAAGTACCACAACCATATTGCCACATGTGTTTTATTTGACTTCAAATTTCAATGACATAATAAACAGGCAATAAAAGGGCTCCTGGTAATATGACGTCACACATATTTATTGATACAAAAACAGTTTAACTACGAAATGACATTATTGTACGAAGCCCTGGGAAACAAAGTGACGCACAGTTTGAAAACCATGTCCCTAGGCCGATTATACTAAGCTTAGCGGGTTTGGGTCGAGCATCCTGAATCATATTTAGTTGTCGATCCTCGGTACTGGGGTAATGGATCGGTTCGGCCGAATCGCTGAAGCTAAAACAATGTCTTTATGTACTGCGCAGTTGTCAATTTTAAACCCGGAATCTGGAGCTGAAACGTCAGATCTTCTTTCCTCCAATGGAAGTTTTTCTGTCACTCTCAGTTTTAACTCTTTAAAGATGGAAAGCTTCAATCGAGCTTCTCACTCATACGAGGTAACCAATTATGCCGGTATCATGCTACCTGCTTTGTGGCAATTCTGTTAGATCCTCATTGATTATTATGAGTCCCCTTCCTAAAGGGGACACATATTGTTTTCACTCTGTTTGTTTTGTTTTTTTCTTTTTTCTCCCCTGCAGCTTGTCCATGCACTTTTGTCATGAAATGTTTGATGGATTTGGATGAAACTTTCACAGCTGGTAGATATGGTCAAGGCGGTGTGTCATGAGTTTGGTTTAACCCCATAGCCCCAGTGGTTACCCCACTAACCCCCTAAATGGGGCAAATAGTTAAACAAAATCTGAATTGGATGAAATTTGGACACTTTGTATAACATTTCATTGTGCTGCAATATTTTATGTGTTTTACCCCATAGCCCCAGCAGTTCCCCCACTAGCCCCCTAAATGGGGCAAATAGTTTAACAATGTCCGAATTGGATGAAATTTAGACAGTTTGTATAACATGTCATTGTGATGCAATATTTGATGTACTTTACCTTATAACCCAGCAGTTACCCCACTAGCCCCCTAATTGGGGCAAATTTTTGAATGTTTTTGGAATAGGATGAAATTTTGACAGTTTGTATAACATGTCATTATGGTGTAATAATTGATGTGTTTTACCCTATAGCCCCAGAAGTTACCCCACTAGGCCCCTAAAATGAAGCAAATTGTTAAATGTTCTCCGAATAGGATGAAATTTGGACAGTTTTTATAACATGTGATTGTGGTGCAATAATTTATGTGTTTTACCCCATAGACTGAGCAGTTACGCCACTGGCCCCCTAAAATGGGTCATGTTGTTAAACATTCTCCGATTTGACTGATTTTCAGACAGTTTGTATAACATGTCATTGTGGTGTTATAATTTATACGTTTTACCCTATAGCCCCAGCAGTTACCCCCCCCCCCCCCCCAAATGGGTCAAGTTGTTAAACATTCTCCGATTTGGATGAAATTTGAACAGTTTGTAAAACATGTCATTGTGATGCAATATTTGATGTGTTTCATGCTAGAGCTTTAGTGGATACCACACTATCCCCTTAAATGGGTCAAATTAATGAAAGATGTCTGAATTAGATGAAATGTAGACAGTTTGTATAACATGTCATTATGGTGAATTTGTTGCTGGATTTACCCTATAACCCTGGCAGTTAACTAGCCTTTTAAAGTTTGTAGGT
>QXVZ01004322.1:0-12845 GCA_008931825.1 Phallusia fumigata
AAACCACGTAAATATTCATGAATACGAATACACCTAACCGAGTATTCGTAAAGTATTCGAATGCATGTAACGTGTATTCGACCCCATGTCTGATGCCTACATTGCCGCACATTTACGCTGATTTCGAAGGCCCAGACAAAAAATGCTCGAAAAGTTTTTAGTTTGTTTTTCTCCTTATAGTGCAATTGGTAACATGAAAAAATCGCTTTTAGAATTTATCAATTTTGCAATTATATTTTAATTTGGTTTATTCTTTTGTAATAAACGGACCGTGACTGCTTCGTTTTATGTCCCTTGTGGATTTTTCCGGAATGGCGTTTAATGAAAAAAATAACTTACAAATTTACTCATAAAACTATAATGATGAAATAAACGCAGTCGTTTTTTGGCGCTGGAGACAAAGACTACACCGGGTTCGTTTAAGTCGTGAATTGGTTGTTATCGAAGCGGAATACAATAACGTCACACATAAAGGGATACAAGCCTAACAAAGTTAAAACTGCGGTTAAAACGATTTTCCCACTGGTTTTGGCCTTCCTTTCACTATTTCTTCATCGTAGTCTTGGAAAAATTAGGCAGTATTGCATTCTTTTGTGATCTGGATACTTTTTCTGCAATGGGGTGCTGTGGTTCAAAGAAGGATACCCCAGAAGAAACTCGAAAACCATACAGCTGGGAAACAAGAGAGCAGGTTTGTGTAAAAAGTTCGCCTTTGTACCAGTACCTTTTCTACAAGGTGTAATTTTATGTTATAATATTGAGAGTTCCTCCACTTTAGTTTGTCATTTTCTGCAGTTCGTGTCAGGGGTGTTTTGCAGGTGAACTAATATATATTCAGCACCACATATTTGTTGTACGTTTATTTACAGATAGATCCAGCTGACTACACGATTGATGGAGTCATTGGTGAAACTGTAGTTAGAAAACAAGGAAGTATAAATGGACAACCATTTGTAATAAAAAATTGCAAGGATGCTAAAATATGTCTGCTGGATTCTATTGCTACGATTACTGTTGATGACTGTTTCAACTGCCATTTAATAATCGGACCTACAAAGTAAGGTTTATTTTGTAACATTTGACGTTTTTTGTTGTACCACCACTTAAAAGACCTTAGCTAGCTGATTTAAAACACCCCACAATGGACAAAAATTAAAACAAATATTTTTTATTGACATTGTAAATGAGATGGTTGAGGCAATGACACCAGGTTATTAATAGCTGGTTTCATATTAGATAGAAACAGGCTTTAGTCTCCTTTTCTAACAATGTCAAGACCATTCCTCATGTTATTCGATGTAATATAAACAGAATGCATTGTGATATCAGCACCCACAATTGAGATATTTTAAACCAGATTTCTTTTTGCAGAAGTTCAATTTTTTTGAGAGACTGCCATGATTGTAAGTTAATTGTGGCATGTCAGCAGTTCAGAACCAGAGATTGCACTAAAGTTGACACATTCCTTCATTGCACAACACAGCCAATCATAGAATCATCAGTAAGTAGTTGGTATAAGTAACTTTGCCCTGCATTGAATTTATGCCTGTACACTTGTTTTCACAGTGTAAAATGAAGTTTGGTTGTTATCAACTGGCATATGATGGACTTTTAAAGCAGTTTGCTGATTCATCATTGTCAATTTTTAACAATGCTTGGTACAACATACATGACTTTACACCTGTTACTGAGTCAAAGAATTGGCAGCTAGTTGCTGAAGAAGTTTTGATACACGATTTGTTTGACCTGCAATCCATGGGTGACAGGGATGTTGATACTGCTAATGGGGACAATGAAGCAGATGAAATTGAAAGTACGATTGTGTGTGATTGTTTACATAACTGTACACTTTTTTGTAATGTCATGATAAGTAATTTGATTGTGTCAGAAAAACGGTTTTATGTTTACTGTTGTATACTTTAAAGCTAATTTAAACTTCTGGTTTGTTATCATGTTTGACTTTATTGCATGTTCAAACTATTTTAATGTTTTTTAGAAACTTCTCTATCAAATATAAAATGTGATGACAGTGTCATCCCCTTCACCAGAGGTAGTAGGGAAAAGAACTTTTCAGAGTCTTGTTTGTTGCTTATATTCCACAGTGACAACTCTGTGCAGGTAGATTCTTGTTTTTATTGTAAAATCTTGTATCTTTAGCCAACCACTATTGTTTTTTAACTTTAATTTTATCATGTCATTTTGTATGTTTGCAGACTGCTTTTAGGCTCATTGCCGTGTTAAAAGAAAAAGCCCAACTAATTCAAACCAAAGAAATCACCCTGTCACCAGATGAAATTAAACGAATTATCTCTGACCAAAACCTCATTAAAGATTGGAAGACCATACGAGACGGTAATCTACTGTTTTTGTGCAAATTAAGCATTAAGGGTTATTGAAAAAACCTTGCATAGGCATTTGATAAAAGCTTGTGTAGAAGGAGGGTAAGGGCTGTACTAAGCCTAAAAATAAAATAGACAAAACACAAAAGACACGGAATTTCAAATTTTATGCAAATTTGTTAAGAATTAAACTAAGATGATTAAAAAAGAGAAAGGGCCATTATAATCCTGCAGACCTCTGATTTTATTAGACATAACTGCCCAAAACATTTATAATATTACTTATGTCCATAGAACACAAATTCAAATGTTTGCCCTAAAGCACTATTCAGTCCCCTGAATGACAGACTAGACAAAAAATACACTTTCAACGCAGTTGCTTTNGATTTTATTAGACATAACTGCCCAAAACATTTATAATATTACTTATGTCCATAGAACACAAATTCAAATGTTTGCCCTAAAGCACTATTCAGTCCCCTGAATGACAGACTAGACAAAAAATACACTTTCAACGCAGTTGCTTTAAACAGTTAGCTTACTGGAATTGAACTCTAGGGCAGCTGGCACTTACTGTCAAAACCCATCCGGTATTTCTAAATATTGATCCTCTCAAATTAATTGCAGTCTTTGCGCGTTACGTGTTTAACCGCCCATCATCGCAACAGGTGTCGCCCGCATTGAAATACGTTTTGCTTTCGTCTTGTACAGGGCCCGTTGTGGGACTGGAACTTAACGGGGAGGACTGCGTGCAAGTTTGTCGGGAAGCTATCGAAAAACTCGAGACAGAACGCCCAACAATATATGTCTCTCCCAGCTCCGACGCAGCTCGCAAGGAAGCTGACTCCTTCTACAATTTTTGTGACATGCAAATGTCCGTGTAAATTGAAAAGCTGCAATCAAACCAAGATTTCTCGTTCACTGTGTCGATTTGCCCGACGACTCATTGACGTTCGGGCATTTGTTTGTGTGCGTTTAGTTGTAACCTTACCGTCACCTGTTTAATCGTATTTTACAACGATATTTTACAAAACAACAATATTTTAGTTTTATTTCTATCATAGATATGGTCGTAAAGGCTTGCGCAAAACCTTTTAATACCCTTTCTATTCTTTTTTATTTTTTCAAGTGATGCACGTGGTGCTTATGAAAACAACTAGTTCTTGTAGTGTACAAATGCGTTTGACAGGTTGAGGTGCATTTGATTTAGTAATTGCTTACCAGCATAATTTAATGTTGTATGTTTTAATTTAGCAAAGTTCTACCTAATAGTTATTACACGTCGTACAAGTGACGAATCAAGTGACCTAGGCCTAGAAATTGCTTTTTTATGGAAAAACTTATTTGATTCATACATATGTAGTGTCTCTGTTTATAATAAATTCAGCTAACCGACTATTCGATGCATCTGTCAGTAGACGTAAGAACCATTGATCAAAAGCGATTTGCACGAAAATCTCTTAATCCGTTTTTTTCGGTCTGGTGTTCGTATGTCTGTGACATCCTGAGCTGTCCCTGATGTGTTATCTAAAGGGCAATAGTGTTTGCTAAGCAGCAACGATCCCAGGAACAGATCCAGGAATTTCCATAGTTCAAAGGGGGATCAAAAGATATTTTGGGGATTTTCAATTAAGTTTGATTGGCTGTTTGTGCTTGTAAATAAACTTTGTACATCGACAAGAATACAATAAAACTAGGCACAAAATACAATATTGCCATTAATCTGTTGTTGAACTGGAACGTTTGTTGTTTGCAGCAAACATTGTGTCCCCTCATTCTCAATTAAGCGAGCCGTCCTTTTAAACTCCCCAGCAACGTATCATACAGGACCTACATTTTTGCAAGATTAAAACTATACATTTGACATGAAATCCAAACATAAGCTTGCGTAAAACATTCTCAATGATGGGACTTTTTTGGGCTACATCCAACCTGCCTTTTTCTTTTACATTTGTGGCCTCTTAAATGCACGAATTTAATTTTTTTGCCAAACTTTAACTTACTCCTGTCATGTTGTCATCGTTTTTTTAAACTCAAAGTTATTATTTTCGTTTTATTCAAGACGAAGCGTCATACAGAGATGCAAGCAACAAAGATATATACGAGTAGCGGCAAAAAATGCAGCAATCCGTTTTGTTACACCGCAAGCGTAAAATTTAAACAAAAAAAATCGCTGAGCGATATTTAGAGCCCGAAAAAGCAGTCCAACTGATTAAGAAAGTCACTGTCATATTTGCTGCTTTCGTTTGTCACAGTAGATGGAAATGGATGCAGGTTTTGAATATTGGCCAAAAATCCGTCGGAACTGCTGAGCTTTTTTGACAGGGTTGGCTTGGTGTTAACCGCTTGTGTTGCTCGCTTTTCCGGCATCTGAAGCTCGGAGTCGGAGAGGGAATGCGATAATTCCGGGGAATTCGGAAGCCCATCGTTGTCGCTAAGCAGCAAATCTGAGAGGACGTCATCTCTGTCGTCAGGGAGATATGAAGAAAGGTTCTGAAAATTCTCGGAGCTGTAGGAGCTTGTGCGAAAGTACTGGTCGGTCTCCATTCGTGCAGCCTCGTTACTTAGTGTTTGAGCATCATTTCGTGTTTTGTTGATTGGTAATGACTCAAAATCCGCATGTGGGACGTTGGTTCTTGAATGCTCGACTTTTGCGCGCAGAGCAGCGCGAACTTCTTCGTGTGAAAAGGAGCGGTTTGTCATTGCAAGTGGGGGATTTCGTTTCTTCGGCACTGCAGCCGACGCAGACGCTGGTAATGTTTTGCTGGAAGACACTGCGGGTGGACATTCAAGAAGAGACATATAGCTAATGTCGCTTGCCTCAGTTTCGGTACTGGTTAGCCAGTTCAGCAAACTCTGCTGCTTCTGTTGTTCGTTTTCTACAGGCAAAGGGTTTTCCGCAACTCGCATGCGCTTCGGTGAAGTGTTTCTGTGTGTTGGTTGATGCACGTTGGCGCTTCTCTTGCGTCCGCGCGGAGAACTGCGCTTCACGATGGGGACATTCGACTCCATCCCGCCCGCCGAAACGAATCTGTGCCGCGTAATGGTCACTCCCTCCCGAGCACGGCTTGACACATCGTTGCTCCACCGTCGATGAGCTTCCCCACTTGTCTGGGATAAACTCGGAGGTGTCAACTTCTCGGAAAGGGCGGGGTTGGAGTTATCGTTTCCGGCCGAAGATGATCGCCCTTCAGCGCGGTTCGCGCGAACCTGATGATCAAGAGCAACAAGGGTAAAATTCTGGATAATCAACTGTTCCTAATTGGAGAAAAGTATATAGAGGAAGCTAAGTCATTTCACGAATATATTTTTCACCTGTCGGGAATTAAAACACGATTTAATTGCCCAGATGTACGGGATAAGTGAGATGGAATACGCACACCAACAATTATTGCCATGCGGTAGGTGAAAAGCACTTATTGCTGACGATCGGATAAAGACATGTAAAGGTATCACGAGAAATTTAAACTTGGAAATCTTGGCTCACTTTTTCAAACTCCATTTGCGCTTTTATAACTTGCGCTGCGCGCAATGTTTGTTGCGCAATTTCCTTCCATTCCTTTGCTTGCTTCTCTGCAAGCGTAATTCGCTCCTCAGCTTGTTTTTGTTGTTTTTGTAGCTTTTTGATCATCTGATGCAAGTCACTCTCCGATGTGCCTCCCTGCAAAAAAACAGAAACTTGAAAGATCTATCATAGCCAGCATCCATCCCGCAGTTTAAAGTTAGTTTGCGAAGGCCAGTGTTTACTGCATTAAAGGATGACCAAGGTGTCAAGTACAACCAGCAATGTCACATGAGCTATAAATAAACATTGCCAAGCGCCAGGTCCCAATGAAGATGTTCATCCAATGGCATAATTTGTTTTGTTTGGTCCAAAAGCGTCGCTTCAAGTGCCAAAAGCAGTCAAGTATATTCCACCAGCATCTTCATGAATTCTAAGTCCCAATGTTAACTTACTCTCGTCTCAACTGCATCGTCATCTAACCTTTTGCGAGTTATTGCCTTCCATTGCGGTCGCGAATTCCTATTGCCACCCCTATTTTATTTTGGTCGGCGCTGGCAAAAAAATGGGGTGCTTATGGCGACAATAGCACATTGCTGCCGTAATTATCTGCACCATCCGGCATCATGCCGCGCCAAGCTTCGTGTGCGGACTGTTGATTCGATGCAGCGCGCTATCGCACTTATGGTGCCTTGCGCTGTCCGGCACGACAAACCGCCGACGACTACCACGGAGCGTTCGAAAAAGCATCACGCAAAACCGGTGCCAGGCCGTCACCGGGGATTAAGCAGAGGAAGATCTCTCTGAGGCCTCTGCGATGCGGTAAGATAGGGCGGGGAGTTGTCGTAGGCGGGCGCCGACGTCGGCGGAGTGCGTGGCGAGGTGGCGCTCGCTCGCGGTTTCGCGTGATAAGATCGCTACCCCGTTCGGTGCTGGGCATTTGTTGACAACAAACATCTCCGGAATGGAGCGCGGTCTACCTCGCGCAGTCACGACTCGGCCGACTCGCGGTCACGCCGATTCCCTGTGATTGTCGGCGATAGTGCTGCACCTCACGGCGGCACTGACGGTATTTTTTGTTGTTGCGGTTGGGAGAAATTGAGCAGGCAACTACTGCGGCCCTATGCTGTAAGTGGCAGTTCAAATTCAAAAGCATGCGGAAAATATCACGCGATCGCTCTGGAAATGCAAAGAGCCATGCACATCAGCTTGAGGGCAAAAACCCTTAGGGCTTAAGGCGCGATTTTCGCGGTTCTCTCGTTGGGTTAAAGGTGACGATCGACAATTTTCGGATTATTGCAAGAGTCAGGTGACTTAATGCGCCGCGTGCTCGTCACGCTTCACCTGTGCCGATGCTTATCACAGGCCATAATTTCAATCGTCGGAGCAACGTCACGGCGACCGCATCCTCCTGAGTCACGGTTTAAAAAGGAAGTTAATTTTAATACATAATGCGCTCGTGGCCTAATGGCGGCTAACGGCGGGCAGTAGGGCTTACTTTAGGGGCTTGACTTTCCCATGCGTCATAATTAGGAATAATAGTGTAGCCGTCGCCGGTAAATCGGTTTCCACAGGCCATGTCTAAAGTCAAACGATAACAAAGTTGTGACATTAACTGACGCAACGTGTTTTGAATTTGTTTTGCAAACAGTCATTTTTTTTCGCTGTCAAATTTCCGAATTTTGGACAAAAAAATTGCTTTGGGATAAAAACAACAACCAATAGTTTTATATGTTGAAAGTATCGTAAAGACAATAGTTTTCATGCATAGAAACAGTTTTTTACCTCCTCCGGGGTCTCGGCGCTGCTGGTTGGACTAGTTGGTGCAACAACTGACGCATTTCCCTTGATGGGGTAACGGGTGATTTTGAACCCTTCCGGTGGCAGGGGTTGTTTTTCCATCTGCAGTTGTCCAGGTTTCTTTGCTTCACCGCGATCGGTGGCCACTGATGTGCTGTCAACATTTGCAGTTGCTTCCGTCGGCAAAGCCGAAAGTGAAGGAACAACTGGAGAACCGGATCTCGACGCGATCGTGTATTGCTTGCGGAAGGCCTTCTCGAGTGGAGACATTACCGCTTTAGTGGACTTGCGGTTGGGTCCAACTGCGTTCTTGTCGTTTACAGAGCTTTGGAATTCCCCTACAGTGTGTCGACGTGTACTCACAATGGATGCGTTCGGTTTTGTATGAGTGACAGTAAAGTCTGATGACGAGCTGCTTATTTTGATTGCGGAGCCGCGACTGTTCTCCTTGTAGCTCTTACTGCGCTGTGATTGACCCCGAGACTTTGTCGCTTTGCCGTAAAGTCTCTCCTTAGTTGTTGCAGATATGAAGGGGTGTTGCGGCTGTGGCGCTTCGGACATTTCCTGTGCCATCATCTTGTCGTGTTCCTCGGAGAGATGTGAGATTGCCGAGAAGTCAATGGCGCTCTGCGAATAGAACGACGGAGAATCGAGTTTCGACGAATGTGAACTGTTCACAGTGGTTTGAACGAAGCCAATGTCGTCTTCAGTAGAATCCTGGCGGGGCCAAGTCTGACACTTAAGCAGGGGTGGCCTTCGTTTATTCTTTCTTTCTTTTGGAACATGCATTGCCGAGTCCAAAGAGCCCGGAAGTGGAGCATGACTGATAAATGTAACACTGCCGCGGTCTTTCATTGTTTCAGCACCGCTGCGATCTGTCTCAGAAAGGACTGAACTTCTGGAAGTGGGGGCAACTTGACTGTACGATGCACCTTTCTGCAAAACTGTTTCCTCCAGTGATAAAACCTCCTCGAATGGAAAATCGTGACAATCGACGTGTTTTACACTGGCGAGCACAAGTCTCCTTTCTTCCTCCTCGGAACGGCCGTCCGCCATGCTTGACTGCCCCGCACCGGTTACGTCACTCGTACGGATTGCGGGCGCCTTCTCACCCGAGCTCACTTCGCCTGTCTGTCGCGAGTTAAGCACATCATTACCCGACTTTGATCGCTGGGCGAGGATTGCTTCCTCAATTTTCACCGGACATTGGTCAGTTTGGGAAGCAGTTTCTGTATCCAGTAATTGACACAAGTCAAAGTCCCCGCCCCCTATGGAATCATCCGAAAACGTGTGCTTCCCAAACGAGGTGTTATTACTGTCCAAACTCAGGCTGTCTAAGTCCGCCTGTGACAGAAAAACGTTGTCTGAATGTCTTTCGTCCATATCCAACAATTCGACTTCGGCTGATGAAGGATTTTCAAAATTTGATCTCGTTTCGATTTTCAACATTTCAACGCCTTTAGCCGCTAAACAAAGGGGCTTTGTTACTCAGTAGTACTGCGACAACAACAATAACACACTCACTTATTGATTTATGTGCATTCCCAGGTGCGGACACATACAATTAGGCTTAAGACTACCTCAAAGGTTTCCTGGCTGCAACTCACCATGAATTTATAAAAGTTATTGTTGCGATGCTAACTGACTGCATCTAAGCCAATATTTTACTTCAAAATTCTCAATTTGCATTCTGACAAACAAAATATATACAAGGCTAATCGTTGCGTCTTCGTCTAAACATAACAGATGTACAAAGTAACAAATGCACGGCTCGGCCAGCAAAAGATATAAATTCGCTTCTGCGTTCTTCTGTGCGATTCGGTTTCAATTCTAGGCGCAAGAAAAGCTGACAGCAAATATAGAGTCGTTTTTCACAAAGCGGCGCGCGCGCTTCCCAAAATATGTCAAAAGCTGTAAAAATAGCCTTTTCACGGCTTTGTATATGCGGAAAAGCATTTGGCAGTTTTAACCGACCCTGGGTATATCCTGTGACGTCACGAGACGATTTCCTCAAACAAAGTGGGAATTAAACTTGGGCGGGGCCTGGCTAATTGCCGTCTAGGCGTAGCTGCAAGTCGTTACCACTATGCGGCCCATTTTCGTAAAATATTATGCACAAATCGGAAGAATCTACTGTCACGTAAACAGCTATCGAGTTTGCTGCGCAAAAACACTTGTCTTGTTACATTGATGTAGGTCAAGTGCGTTTACCAAGCCGACAATTATCCGCAGGTCGCGACATCCTGTGGCATCTCAAGCACGTCCAGTGCGTTGACCTCACGCCCATATCGTCGCATGCCTTGTCTCATTTCAATAACAACGGCTTATTATCAATTAGTGCCGAGGGAGATTATGTCGTAATTGATCGCGCCGTTAACACTGCCCGTGACCATTGATCTGCGAACTGCTGCTGCGTCAAGTCGACGGTACACGCCCACAACACTCAAGAGACAAAAAGGTCTATCGACTTGGGAAATTTTACTTCGTTCTTAATCTCCAGGTGGCTAAGTTAAATTTCACTGTAACATCACATTTAAAGTTCGCTTTAAGTTGTTCAGCCTTAGTAATGAAGAATTACAAGCCCGGGGCACAAGCACTACATTTTGTTTTTATAACCTGCTGTGGACACGTTAATAAAAACCTTTTCCTTTACATGATCTTTTCATATTCAACTTTGTACAGTGCATAAAAAGTGTGCGAATACGTGCAAATTGCCTTTATACTCTTTCGCTTACTAAGAGCGTACTATTTTTGCCCCTGGCTTGAAAAGGAACTCGTGCACAATTTTCTGTGCATTACGTAGTTGAACTTTCCAGACAAGTGCTGGGGTTTTCCAGTTGCATGCAAATGGTCTGCTGACTTCGAAAAATTCTACGCCTTGCTGACATGTCACATTCTTGCTAAATTTTTGCAGTTTGTGAGTGGTGGGTGGAAATAAATTTCTTCCTGTTTTTTTTCAACAACTTGTGACGGATTCGTGAAATTGTTAGTTATAAACTATTAACTACCCTTAAACTTGTTATGTGTTCATTACTGAACCTTTACAAATTACTGAAAGTGCGCCACTGTATACGACACAATTATATTGCANAAACCTGTTGCAAATATTTGACACATGTATGAAACATGGAGCGAATGCAATCAATGTTTAGCAATGCTTTCAACACCCCAGCAGGACAGCTTGTGGAAAAAGCCACCTCTGGCCATCTGGCCACTGAAGACTTGGCTTTGAACATGGAAATATGTGATGCAGTGAATGGATATGGGGATGGGCCCAAAGATGCTGTAAAAGCAATAAAGCGAAGACTTTCAGGCAACAAGAACTATAATCAGATATCACTTACTTTGTCTGTGCTTGAAACCTGCATAAAAAACTGTGACAACAGATTTTTGGTTTTAGTTACCGCACGCGACTTTTGTAAGGAGATTCTGTTCAAAACTATTCATCCGAAAAACACACCACCTATTGTTTTGCAAGAAAGAGTGTTGGGGTTGATCAAACAACTTGCAGAAGCCTATGGCTCAAACCCACAAATGGAAGGTGCTGCCCAGGTGTATCAACAGCTTAAGGATGAAGGTTATGAATTCCCCAAGACACAAGCCCTAAGTACTGCAACTGGTGGCGGGTCATCCAGGTCAGCAAAGTCTAGAAGTAATCCCCACCACCACCGTCATCAACAACAACCCAGAAGCCAGGTCAGTAACCCAACTCCTGAGCAACTTGCTAAACTACGCAAGCACATGGCAGTAGTGGTTGGCAATACAAAAGTTCTTTCCGAGATGCTTACTGAGCTTAATCCAACCACTTGTGATGCACCAGATATAGAGTTAATGCAGGAATTAAATCGCACATGCAGAGCAATGCAGCAGAGGGTTGTAGAGCTTCTTGAACAAGTTGGAAATGAAGAGATAACAATTGAATTGCTTAAAATCAATGATGACCTCAACAATGTATTTCTGCGGTATGAGAGGTTTGAGCGATATCGTGCCAACAGACAGTCTACTTCACCTTCAAAACCATTGGAACAACCACAGATGACACCCTATCCAGCAGCTTCATTTTTACCTGGGCCGGGCACATCTGCTGCTACCTTGTCGCCTCCAGTAGAGCCACCACCCAGTTACTCAGACACAGAACAGCCAACACCAGAGGTTAATGATCTAATTGACTTGAGTCTGGATCCAGGGCCTGTTACCAATCCAAAGCAAACTGGAAATGTAACCCAGGAGCTGGCTGGCCTTAGCTTAGGTGGGATAGAGCCAGCACCAGGAAACTCTTCCAAACCTTTAACTGAGCAATTAGATGCATTTGGTGATTTGCCTGACAGTGAAATTCTTCAGCTCGGCTCCTCTGAAAGTGAAATTGAGCAGTGGCTATCATCCAATGGGTCAGGTTTGGGGATACAACCTAATTCCCAGCCACAACAAGGGAATGTTACAGATGAATTTAGTGACTTTTTAAGTGAACGTGCCACTGCTGCCTCGAATCTTCCTTCTTCACAACCTTACAACCAGCATTAATTCAGTGTTTCTTGTGTCAGTCACTGTTTTATGTTCATGTTTTGTAAAATTTGTAAATGGACTTGATGGTCTTGGGACGTTTGATCTAACAACTTTGTCATATAGGTTGAAAATCAATTAACCATTGTGTTTTATTACTAAAAACTATGTATGCGTGTATCAATACTTTTTAATTACGTGTGACTGCCAAACTGCTATGCTTATCCCTATTGCACTGGACGAGGTTCATGTCATGTTTGTTCACAGTTCCACCTGTAAATACAAAAGTATGTATTTTTGTGCACCTAAGTCATTAGGTAACAAAATCTTTGATAAAATAATGTAACAAACCCTACATGGACATTTTGGGTTAAAATTTATTTTTTATTGTGTATCGTCAGTAATATAAGTTACAATTTTTTTCAGTGTTGTGTTGAGAAAGTAAACAAGGAACTGAGTAATGCGTTTGTCAATGGACTTGTTTTGCCAAGTGTACACAGGTTACTGACTTTCAATGCTCGTAAGCCGGTGCCGTGGCCTAGCCTTTTGCAAATTTCCGGAAACAATCCCACTCAGGGATAAAAGTGTGTACGTTAGTTCATCAAGCTTTGGTAAATAATGAGACAGTACACACCTTGCACCTAAAACAGGGGTTTGTTAAACATTATGATGGGTCCCCTTCCTGAAAGGGGACACATTGTTTT
>QXVZ01004329.1:0-12280 GCA_008931825.1 Phallusia fumigata
TTCAGACAATGCAGAGGCAGGTTCAGGATCGAGTTCATAATTTTGAAGTCTACTGAGCCGATGACAAAGATCTACTTAATTGGCTCTTTACCGAATGTTATTTTGTATTGTTCATTTTCTTTAATTTTGTTTTTTATTTGCGCCAAATGTTTTAAATAAGTTTTACTTTGATCTAAGCATTGTGCCTTTTTGTTTTTGGTCGTTTTATTTTTTATGATGCGCCCTGCGTTATGCGGTGATTCTGTACGTGCAGCATGCTTTCAATGTTGGTGGCAGTAATTGTTTTTGGCCTGAATGATATTACCTGAGCTACCTGATGCACTTAAGTGGTTGTGATATATAGCCTTGATGCCTATTTCCCCCACTTCTTAAAATCAGCAATGTTTGTTTTGGTATTTTGCTATTTTTCTTGTAAATATTAGCCCGTTGGGATGGTTTAATGTTGTACATACAAAGTTATTTTTTCATGAAATTGCGCATGCAATCATTATTTTCTATTTTTTCTTGTTGCCATTTTTACTTTTAATAAACACTGACTGTCAACGAACTCGGTTTGAAGAATATAACTGAAACCAATGAGTAAAAAAAACACTATTAACTCTAAACATGCATTTTGGAATAACATTGGGGTCTAAACAACATTGTCAATGGTTGAGAATAATTTTCTGTGATACAAAGTATAATTAAGTCTTAAAACCTGTTGAAAAATTGTCACAGCGAGATCGTATAAAAATAATTCAAAATCTTTCCTCACAGCCGTTTGCGGCGCTAGAGGATAACCAATCATGCGTGTTGTGACGTCAGGCAGCGGTTTTGGAAGTCAGTTTGAAAGTGTTTTGATTTCTTGAGCTGGAGCGTTGGTCATTGATGAGTGACATAAACAGCATTTAGCGCTTTAACAAACAAATGTTTGTGACCTATTAACTGGTAACAGGTTGATGTAGTTATGGATGAATATAGGAGACTGAATACGGTATCAAAAACGCCAAGCTCGACATCGCTAAACGAGAATTTTCCAGGCGAAGGAACAATTTTGATCAACAAGTTACAGCAACAGGTATTGCATTAGAGTTTCTTTAACGAGAATTCCTCATCGAGAAAGTCTCAAGACTTCTCATCAAATTTTGGTCTTGATTCTCTAGAGAAAAAACAAATTCCCGAGAAAAATATACCACTTGCTAAAGGTAAAACGTAAATACAACACGCGCTTTCACATTTTCTGATAAAATATAATTGCAGCCTTATTGATGGTTTTTGATTTGTTTCATCTGTNCAGCAACAGGTATTGCATTAGAGTTTCTTTAACGAGAATTCCTCATCGAGAAAGTCTCAAGACTTCTCATCAAATTTTGGTCTTGATTCTCTAGAGAAAAAACAAATTCCCGAGAAAAATATACCACTTGCTAAAGGTAAAACGTAAATACAACACGCGCTTTCACATTTTCTGATAAAATATAATTGCAGCCTTATTGATGGTTTTTGATTTGTTTCATCTGTTATCATTAAATAGCAGTTTTGTTGGTTTTTGTTATGGTTAATGCGTCATTTCACGACTTAATTTCCCCTCCCGTATTTAATAATTAACAAAGACAAGAGTGAGTTTTCATTGGCAATTATTATTTGAGGCTTTTACAATGATATTTGAGGGTCAGTAGGTAAAAACACGTCAAAAATTGCATCTTTAAAAATAGTAACATCAATTTCGAAATTATAGAGAATTTAATTTTTAATTTCTTGTTTCTTGAGAAAGTAAAAAGTCAAGAAATCGATGAACCCAATTTTGCATGCAGGAAGCATAAGCAAATGCCAGTGTTGCTTTAAAAAAATATAATACCAATTATATACCTGTACCTGTCATATGTCACTCTTTCCACTCCAGACCATTTTCGCAAAACTATCTCCAGAATCTGGGATTTTTACTATCTCCCATTTTGAAAATAATAATTTTTGAATGCAAATGAAAGGGTAATCTCCCATATTGCATCTAGGCAAGATCGGCTGTCTGTGAGCAGCTGAAAGGCGTTTCTTTGCCGTGTACTGGCAAGACCTTTTTCAACTTTTTGCAAACTGTGGCAAAGGAACAGTTCTTCATTCAAATACAGTGCACTGAATGTATTTTCACGCAGCCATGGCTTATTATCACAACACAATGACGATTTAATTTACCGTCTATATATAGACGCTCGGATTCTACGGTAGTCCACAATCGTCTACATATAGATGCTCAGAATGGAAAGAGTTACAATTGTTTTCCAAATTACTAGGTTTTATTATTTTATTCATTAAGGGTGAATGTAAGCTTGATTAAAAATGTTAAGCAACCTGTAGTATTGTGGCCCCTAAACTGTGGATGCATGTGTTAAACCAGTTGTTCCTATTTTAGCTTCAAACTGTTCGAAGTGACAATGATGATTTAGCAAGAAAGGCTGCAGAATTACACAAACGAATTCACCATTTGGAAGAAGAGAAGGTTTCTGTAGCAAGCAACTTTAACAAGGTAGTATTAAACAACAATTTTGTATATATAATGCATACCTGCTACCTCAAATTACTCACATGGATCCACTTGTTTTATGGTTTTAACTGTTCATGATTACTATCTGTAGGCATAAACCAATGTGGCCAAAAAAGTTCTGTTTTGCCGAAATTACTCGGTAAAGATGGGTGGTATATTCAATGCAAAAAGGTACAAGACATAAGCCATTTCCATTTTCGAATGGTAGTTAATAGTTAATATCACTAATACCACTGGAATGTTTGTCAGTAACCTTACTCACATACAAGTAATGGGCTTAGACTGACTGTCAATGGGATCTCGTAAGTTTGAGCATAAAGTAATAATTACACAGTTGCAAAAGGGTATTTTATTTTTTCAATTTTTTTAACAATTTTACTGCAAATAATTACACAGTTGCAGAAGTATATTTTATTTTTCCATTTTTTCAACAATTTTAATGCAAATAATTACACAGTTGCAAAAGGGTATTTTATGTTTTTGACAATTTTTTCTGAATAGGACTGTTCTAAATATTTACTTGTTACAGGAAAATGCAAGTTTACAAGCACAACTTGCTCGCTTACAATCCCAAGTTGAACGTGGAGAAGCCACAAAACAAACTTTGGAGTATGATTTAGCTGTAGCTAAAAAAAAGGCAAATGATGTCACAAGAAGCACAACACACAAGGAGGTTACCATGGCCAAAGCTAACATTGAACTTGCAGGTACATATGTGTGTAATGAAACAGTCCTTAGATTGATGTCCATGCAAGCGGATTTGTGCCAGATGCACTTTTTTCCTATAATTGTTCAATATTACAGATTTAGTAAAGCTGCTCCTAATCTTTTTCTGCGGCCAAAAAAAAAGGTTTGGTACCTTTGATACCAAAAAATTGATGGCTCTAAGTTTTAAAATTTTAAGTAATTTTTTTCAGTGAAGTTAGCTGTAATCTTTTTCTTTGAAATAAAAAAGCAAAGTTAAAATAAAAATATTGATAATTGACAGATGCCAAATCTTCATTGGAACTTCGCCTGGGCGAGTTGGAAAATGAGCTGGCCATCGCAAGACAAGTTACTGCAGAGAATGAAAAAAGAATCGCATTTCTGGAGGATGACAAGGTTTGCAAATGTACCAAGACTGAATACATTTTATTGTGTAGCACGCTTGCATTTTATGGCGTAGCAGTGTAAATTGCGAATGACATTTTCAACAGAAACAATTGCATTCTGATGCTATGGCGACAGAAGCAATCTTGAGAGGTGAGAAGGAGGCCTTATCAGATCAAGTCATTGAACTGAAACAAAATAATGTAATGATGGAACAAGGTTTGGAGGATGCTAAAAGTGGACTGATAAAACAAGAAGAGGAGTTGAGAAAAACTGTCTCAGAACTTCAAGTGGCATTGGACAGGTAGAATTGTGCCATTCAA
Organism: Phallusia fumigata; assembly: GCA_008931825.1. Taxonomy (NCBI): domain Eukaryota; kingdom Metazoa; phylum Chordata; class Ascidiacea; order Phlebobranchia; family Ascidiidae; genus Phallusia; species Phallusia fumigata. The sequence goes on from QXVZ01004329.1 coordinate 3,928, forward strand.
AATCCTGAACAATTATTTGGCTGTGTGTTGTATTGAAAGTGGTTTTGTCATGTTTCTGTGCACAGAGAGCAACATCTGAGACATGAGTTTGAAGATCTCGCTCATCGAGCTCGCTCCCTGGAGGAAAGTGTGGAAGCGGAAAGAGCAGCTCACTTGGAGTCGAAATTTAATTCTGAGATCATACAAGTGAACACAAAAATGTCTTTTTTTAATAATTTCAGCAGCATTAAAAGTTTTACCCTTTCAAACATATTTTTGCAAAAAAATGTCATTCTAGTTTTAGTTAAGTAATGCACAACACAGGCAGCCACTTATGCCCTCTACAAAATACTAGCTCAGTTTTGATGCACATGTTATTTCCCACCTAACGTTTTGTAGAGCATGTAAACTTTTATTGCCCGGGCAAGGACCCAGTAAACAATTTTTTTATTGTCTGGCAGCTGAAACAGCAGGAATTTCAGTCCCAGTTGACTCGTGAACGTGATGTGTGCGAGGTTTTAAAGACTGAGGCTGAAGAAGCAAACAAGAGAGCTGTGGATCTCGAGAAAGCTCTCAACTTTGAAAAACACCAAGCAAAAAATGCCAACGTCAAATTGGACAAGTGCGTGATTGTGAGGCAAATAACGAATGTTGGTTAATGTGACATTGCTATGGTTTAACATCAACAAAAGGCCATTGCAATTAGTAATGTGGCTTCGAAGCTTCGGTTTGCCGAATTTATTCGGCCGAATCAGCGATTTTGACTAAGATTTAATTTCGACCGAATAAATTGTTTTGATGCTTCCCAAACCGAACTTTTACGGACACGGAAAACAACATTCTAAAACACCAACATAAATGTCCGGGCCCTAATAATAATTGTCATTACCTACAACGAAGTTTGTATTTACGGCCCAAAACGCGTCTTTTCACTTAATTACGTACCACGCAATCTTTTAAAATGGAAACTGCGTTATAAAGTCAACAACGAAAAATCCAGCAAAGGATTTAGGATTGTACAGTTACGTAACAATGAAACTGTTACGCAGGGTGTTTTTGTGAAACTGCTGTTTTTGATTGCTAACGCCGTCTACAGCAAAATATTCGGTTTCGGCCGAACCTAATTAAATAATAGCAGTTTAGTTAAAAAAAGGAAAAGCATGGTGAATTGAAATGTTACATTTTTATGATGTCAATATCCCAAGCATGACCGACAGAGCATTGTGTATTAACATGAGATGCTTAGACAGACGATTAATTTTTTCTGTATATCTGTCTAAGAATTTAAACTTTGTCTCTCTATCTGTTGCCTTGGGTTTGAGGTGATACTCGTTTACAAATCACTTATGCTTTTTAGAACTGTGGAAGTTTACTCTGATGTTCGCAAACGTCTAGACGAGGAACTTGCAGAGAAAACAAAGTTGATTGAAGTGATGACAAAACAACTCGAGGAACATCAAAATCATCTTAACCTGCTCAAAGAGGAATTAGGCAAAACCAGGAAAAGACAGGTTGGAAACTTGGCTTTCATTACCATTGTGCAAAAACAAATGTTGTAAACAAATATATTTTGGGGTGTAGGTCTTCCTCGAAGAAACTTATGGGGGAAATGTTCGCGAACTTGAGCTTTTGCTGGAGACATTCAACCTTGAACCAGTCAAAGAAGGTATTTATTTGATGATGTGAAATTGTAGATATTATGTGATTTCAACTTTTTGTCAAAAACTGCGTATTTTTTAGCCAAGCACAAATCCAAGGATAAAGAAAAAGACAAGAAGAAGAGGGATCGAAAACAAACGGCAGATCACTCGAAACACGTCCTTGAAGAATTGAGGAAAATGTTGTTTGCCTACCAGAAGAAGATTGGGGATTATGAGGTTAGGGAAAGTTTTATGTCACTTTACTTTTGCAAGTAATAAAATTTGACAAACTGAAAAACCATTTTAACACATCATTCTGATACCAATAGCTGCATCTGCCGTAAACTTGTTCTGAGCGTGATATTCTAGCGCTGGTATAGCCATTTTTGTGTGTTGAATCGGAACTTGTTGCGCAGCACAAGATTGAGACTGTAGTGGCAGCTGAGAAACAGACGCAAAAGGATTGTGACAACTTCCGCGATCTAGCTCTTACCAGAGAGCGAACACTTCAACAAGCACAGGTGAGTCAATTAATGTATTGCAGTGTTTCACAAACGCAACGCCCCCTTTGCTGTAATTATAAAGTGAACGCTTTTTAAATTCGTTACCTCTGAGTAGAACGTAATTAATTTGAATTACTCCACTTTTAAAAAATAACACATTACAGGTTGACGTCACTTAGGAGTTAAGTGAAACAAAACCACAAATAAACACACATGAAAGTTTAAAATATTTTAGTGCAACAGAAAGAAAAAAAAACGATAATATTATCACTCTCTGAAAAATGTCAAATTTTCCTGAGGTCAAGAATCACTGCTCTAGACCAGTGATTCTGAAAGTGTGGTCCGCGGACCGCTAGTGGTCCGCCGTCCCCTCATAGTGGCCTGCGAAAAGATGACTTAAACTATGCACTGGTTTATAAAATCGCATGTTTTGAGAGCACGTTAGAATGGAATTCTGTTTGGTGGTCCTCAGGAAAAAGTTCGAAGATAAAGTGGTCCTTGGGCTAAAAAAGTTTGAGAAACACTGCTCTAGTGTATTGGTACACAAACCCCCAAAGCCGCATCTAAGCCTAGCAAGACAAGCATGCGGAAAAAAACATTGACATAGCATAGGCCTATTTAGGTATTGAATGTTTTGTGTGGCGATAATTAAAGTTTTTATTGCACACAGAGCGACCTGGCGCAGTGTGGTGAAGAGATGGAGAGAATTCGAGCACACCAGGCCGAATACGAACGTGAAGCTGGAAAAACGTGTCATGACCTTGATGACGTCACGCGGGAGCTACAACAGCAGACTGAGAGATGTCGGGAGTTGGAACAAAACGTATTTTTTTAGTTTAACGTTTAATGTTAAAACTAAAAAAGGTTGAGAAAATCACAGAAACGGACATAATCAGATTTCAGAACGATNACGTCACGCGGGAGCTACAACAGCAGACTGAGAGATGTCGGGAGTTGGAACAAAACGTATTTTTTTAGTTTAACGTTTAATGTTAAAACTAAAAAAGGTTGAGAAAATCACAGAAACGGACATAATCAGATTTCAGAACGATACATAATGAAATTGTGAGCTGATGTTAGACACAGTTTGTGATAAAAATTTATCAAGTTAACGATTGCATTACTGTATCTAGTTGGCTCGATTTAAAACAAACTGCCAGAGAGCTTGGGTGTAGTAAATACTTTGTAATGTAATACAAACGTTTCACCGATCGCTGTTGTCATCATCAGTGGGTAATTTGTCGAAATGTTTTCCACAATGCATATACTATGTACGAGCCTTCTGGCAGTTATGTTTTGAATTAATCTCACTTTAAGTCCCTGTTTTGTTACGTTTGCCATTACTGTGTTTAGAAGAACAAAACCATTGTTGCGAAAAAGTTTTGACAATTTCAATTCGACAGGTGAATTCCATCCAAGATCGTCACAACACTGAACTCGAAGTTCACGTCAGTTTTCTCAGGGAATTACATCACGTTGTCTGTTGCGCAAGCGGCGAGAAGAATTTGCTAACTAGGTGGTTTGTTTGTTTATCATCGGGACTGCCACGAATCCCTTAACATAATGGGTCAAAAAATGCAAAATTTGGCCCATATTGGCGGAACGTTCGGGTATCGTCCTGGTTGGTGATTATTAAACTCGTTTTGGACACTTCGAAAAACGTTGGAAATGTACAGATTGAAAAGGCATTTTTGTTGGCTAAATAGCCCCGGTTTTTGGACCGTTGCAAAAACTTTCAGCGTCTTTGTATGTTCAATAAAAATAACCTCAGATTTTCGTAAAAAGTTTAGGCCGAAACTGCATGATCGATGAAAAGGCATATTCGACCAACCAAACCTCCCGCGTATTTGTGTCACTAGTTTCGCACTTTCGTACGAATTATTGTTCAAAAACAAGACCTTGCAAAGTGTGCCTTGTCAAAAAACAACTGTTTGCAAAGCTGTACAATGTGCGGGCAACCTAATTGGTTGCTGTTGCTAATGCTTGGAACTGTTTTTTTTTTCAGGTTCACTTGGTCGGATTTGTCGGTAACTGTACGCGAAGGGGTAGATTCACTTGTCAGTATGTACACCAGATCCAAAGAAAAGGTAAACACCTTATTTAGTTGGTGTCCTGGGGTATACTTGTTTTGATTTTCTTAAAATAAACCTCACAGGCCACTACAAATTTAAAGTTAGGTAACGTCAGCGTTTCTTAGCCTAAAAGCAATTTTTTTACGTTTCTCAGCCTATAAGCCATTTTTTTAAATTTTTTTTACAAGCCATTTTTTAAAATATTTATTACGTTTAGTTGACATATTGATACTTGGTTCATTTTGCCGCAATATTGGGACCATTGAAAACTTCTGTTAAAGCGGGCCGCGAGCTGAAGGGATAAGAAGCACTAGGATCATTGCTTCATATCGTAACTTCAAAAAGTGTTAACGGTTTGTTTGCATCAGGCCGGACAGCTTGAATCCTCCTGTCAGGAGATGGAGAAGTCGATCACAGACCTCCAACGAGCTCACGAGTCCTCCGTGGATCGGCTTGCCGACAGATGCAGGGATCGCGAGGAGGACTCGGTGAGGCAGAGGAAGAGGTTGGAACAACATTACGAAGCTCTCATGGCCGAAATCAATGCCCGCGCACAGGTAAATAAAATGATGTTGCCTCTGCAAACCATTACGTTTGATACATGGTATTTGGTAAACAACCCTAAAAAGGGTGATTAAGTTAACTTATTCGTTGAAAAGTGTACATCATTAAAATTATAAATTTTTAACTTCAAATGCTGTTAAAAAAAATTGCTTTATTGGAAGATTACTAATTATTTAGAAATAAAACATACAATTTGGACAAACAGCCAAAAAACAATGTTGTCATTAAAACTGTAATTTTATTGCAAGACTTTTTTCCAATATACAACCGCTCTAAGTTTTAAAAGTTTAACAACCAACGCGATTGTGGTTTTCAGAAAACTCAGGGATTATGTGATGAGGCATGGGAGAGATTAAGAGCAAAGGATGGAGTCCATGATGGTTTACATGCCGAGTGTTCGCAACTACGGGGCGAAAACGGAAACCTAAAGCAGGTAGAAATCGTAAATAGTAGCTATGACGACCGTTAATAACAATCCGTACGAGTTACTTTAAGTTGAAATTAAAGCTATTCTTTACTATTGGTTTAGGAATGTATCGTTTTAAACCTATCGTTATCTGTAGGAGTGCAAAGCATTGTCTTGTGCTTGTGCCATTCTCCTTGGCGCCCTCTATCCGATATTGCGAGCAAGAGAGGAGCTTGCACTGCAGCGCCATCTGCTGGACAGAATTAACAGCGACGGAGAGGTCTGCAAACAGCAAATGAGGTGAACTGGACCCTTTAAAACATATCTAACTACATCTTTCGGATCTCGTGTATGATGTCGTCCCGTTGTGTAACATTCCCTTTATTTTTTAATTTGTAATAATAGCAACTCTATGTTCTTACTGCATAATGAAGTGACCTGTTTATTGCAAGCGAAATCTGTAAGTACAAATGCTGGTGAAATAAATGCCAAATATTCAATAACAGGGAACTGGTCGACACCCTTAATGATGAGATGTCGAAACCTGATCAAACCAGTCAACCTTCCATCGCTCACTGTTCATTCCGCGCCGTCCATCCCTTGATAAGGTATGACGCAGTACAAATACTTCATCATATACCCAACAACGATACTAGTATTGTAACTTTGGGTAAGATTTAGAAGCAAATTCTGGTATATGGCAAGATGCATTTGACCTAGGTTTCGAGTTGCTGTCATCTGCGTGATTGCCGCCAACCGTCTGCAAGTGCTGAGTCAGCACGCCAACGTGTCCATGTTCACGTGTGATGATTCAGCAATGAGCAACGGCAGGATCGTTGTCGTCGCTGGTCAAGCGGAGAGTCGGGAACCTCGTAAAAGAAAGAAGGGTACAAACTCAGTGTGGTGGTCAGTTATTTACGTCGCAACTAATGAGATTTTTGGCGTCAGGCGACGTAGCTGTGACGTCACGATCGGACAGCGCCGTCCAGTGGTTGTCAGACCAGCAGGTTGTTCATGCTGTGAGGGAGGCTACTTGTGGGGTGGTGGAAGCAGTGGCAAAGAACAAAGGAGACACCTCAGGTAATCGACTGCGTCTTTTGTGAAATGAATATTTGGGTTTGCTGTAAACTCTTGCATGTTTTGTGTCAGGTTATATGTCAAGGGCTGTCGTTAAAACGGCGAAGAACGCTTTTATCAAACTGCTTGACAACACCCAGCACAAATTTGGTGCTTATACTGTGGCAAATAGAAACATTATCAGGTAGGCTGTCTCTGCGTAAACACCTGCTACTGTCCATGTATGTTGTGCAACACTTACAAAGGGTTCAAAAACCTCAGCTCAGCTCCATGTCCGTTTTCAGAGACCCTATTAAAATGTTTTAATTGTTCATTTGGAAGGATTTGGGGTTTGACCAGTTTGTCTGTGTGTTAGGATACACTAAGTAGGATAATCAAGTATTTTAGAATAATCCTTCTGGAATCCTTCTAATAAGCGTTCTTCCACTTATACTGTAGTACGTTTTACAACTATGTATTTAAAAATTAGTAAAAACATGTAACTTTCTCCTACTGTAAAATGCTAGAAAGCCCTGGTAAGAATTCTTGAAGGTGTTTTTCTTCTTCGAGGGGAAATGTTTATTTACCCGAGCGAAAACGCATTTAAAAAAAATAAACTTAAAACTTAAAATTCATACTGTCCATCCTTGCTGTCCGTGGCACTTATAAGAGCAACATGCATACCGATGGTTGTATTGCCAAGTTTTTTATGTGATACAGGGACAGACGGTCGCTTTGTCGTGTTTTGGGTGACGGATTGGAAAAAGTGATTCACAACGCCCGATTACGGGAAAACATCAACTTGTTTTCTGTGGAGGTAAACCTGCTGTTTGTGTGCTGTTGGGGCCATCACAAAAAGGGATTGAACGATTTAAACCTCCCCTTCCTTCTTAGTACTCTTTTTCGGCTCTGCGGCGACACCTGCTGACCTTCACAGAGCGCCTCCATGCGGCAGAAGTGGAGAAACGGAAATTGCGAAATGTTGAAACGAGATTGAAGGGGGAGATCGAACAATTGAACAAGTGCAAAAGTAAAACCTGCTTATTGTGATTTAAGCCTTCGATCTATTATTGCCCTGTATGCCAAACTACTAAGAGACTAAGTTGGATGTTTCGGTTTTCTGCAGAGGAATTGACCGAGAGCAATGCGGAAATGCAGAAGCTTAAAGACAAAGAGCGCCACTTGGTGTCGCGCAGTAGGTTCGATGGAGTTTGTTCTGAACTGAAATCTGCGATGGAGCGGGAGAGAAGAGCGCAGAAACTTTTACACGAACAAAACGCGCAATTGCAGGTGAATTGAAATGCAAAACGTTTTTCTCTGCTTTGTGTTCAGCCTTACTTAAAGTTGATAATAGTCAAGAAGTGGAACCGAAAAATATATGATTCAGTGCTATTAAATCTTAACACAATTTACCATAATACTAAAGCTAAAATAAATTGAAACAAAACGACAAAAAAAAGACAATTTGGATCAAAACAAAAATATACTGAAATAAAAGCACAAACTAACAAAATTAACAAAAATTTAATCGCAAACAAAAACGCAAATGAACCGAAAACAATATTACAAAAATGGTAAATCAAAAAAAATTTAAATACAGGTTTAGCGAGTTTAAAACAGGAACAAAAACACCAAATTTTTGAGCGACGAGAGCAGTGGATCTTAACCGTGGGTCTATAAAGCGTTTTCAGGGGGTCCGCGGCAACTTCTACATACACGCGCTATTTGATTAATATTTTAAGATTTTCAAAAAATATTCTTGGATTTTGCAAATAGCCCTGGAAGCAAACAATATCGCTTTCTGACGCAGATAGATTGCAAGTAGAACACAGGGTTGCAGGCTTGCAGTATATGATACACTGGATTGCGTCTTATACGGAATGCACACTAAGTATGTAACACAGAATGTGTTTGACCTTTTGGGAGCTCCGCGTCTACTTTATCGGCATCAAGTAGGGGCGCCAGGACTAAAAGGTTGAGAAGCTCTGGACTAAAGCGATGTTTTTCTATAACCAACAACATACCTTTTTGGGCACGACCCACAAGGCCTTTTTAAAAACAACCAAAACATTACGTTTAGGAGCCAGAACTCCTTTTCCATTTTTGTTAGGGGTAAACAAGTCGAAACACTCT
>QXVZ01004330.1:5025-15447 GCA_008931825.1 Phallusia fumigata
ATCCCTCACTTACATGAATGTCCGTTGTTCATAATGGTATTCAACTTTGGGCTGGGACTAAAGTGGTTTTTGGTGAACGACCCTAAGGTTGTGTTGACTTTCGTAGCAGATTCGACAATGTTGATTGGTGACTGCATCTTTCCGTTGCATTTCGTGTTGTTGAGATAATTCCAAGCCGTCACTGCACAAGACATATGTATTAGAATCCGTCTACTGGCAATGACAATAACATCTGCCACTTCCAAGTATTTCGAACTGCATTTGGCGTCCGCCAATAGGGAAATGCGGCTCTGTTTTATGCAATGCGAATAAAGCTAAGACAATACATGTAGAAATTAAGTAAAAACAATACGCGTAAATTTGGTGCTGCTTCTGTGTGCAACATAGAACATAGTTTGCGTTTAACGGCTGGTGAAATACTCTCTTGTGTTTATTTGTTTATTTAATCTTACGGTGAAGGCTTAGACCTGTGGTGCCCAATCTTTTTTTTAATGCATTCCGGTAACTTTTGGAACTTTTTATTCTACTAGACATGGAGTGATAATAAAAGTTTTGGAACTATTGGCCTACCCAAAAAAGAAATACTACACTTATCACGAATAGCTTAACTAAAAATTAGAAATCCCTCCCCTAACTCATAAAATCCATGCACATAATATGTTGCACAACTTTACACAACATCACATTAACTTACGGTTTGTGTATGACCAACTGCTTGCAGCGGCACCTAGGAACAACAAGAATATAATAAAAACGGCCTAGTCACCTTCCTAACATGACACAAGGAATATGATAGGGTAAATACAAAACACACTTTGGATGACACGTAAGTTTTCGCAACAGAATTAATAATCACATTATTTCTTTTAATACACGTACATTACAAAATGAACTGAAATGACACGGACAACACACGGAAATGAATTATTATTCGGTTACAATCACCTGCAGTTAGTCCGAAGATTAGAATCGAAATTATAAGTAGTCGCAGCATTTTCTCAGCTCTCCGATCAGCCAAATCAACTCTATAGCAGCAACTCTACGTTCAGTCCTCTTATAAGACGAACAGCGGAAGTTATAAGGTTTCTACTATACAGGTAAAGAACTAAGGAGAAAGATATTGCAGTGTTAAGGTGGCAGCAACTTCCGTCATATTCTTAACAGACGATTGACGTACGCACGTCACACTTTTCTTGTTCACAAGTAACTTGACACTAATCACGACACACTTCCAATGTAAAGGCGGAAATTCAAGTCAAAAACGCACTGAGATTTAGTGATTTTAAATTAGGCCTACGTCTATACCTCAACTGAACTGCAATTTCACGTTGTCAAGCAAATAGCGCAACCATATGCTGGTTGTATTCCCAAAACTTAAAGGTTTTTAGGGGCGGACAGGAATATAACCCTGCGGCTACAATTAATGGGTTGCTGCACTTTTAAAAACTACAAATCTCCTAAATAACTTGACGATATTGATTGATTTACTGTTTTTACCATTACACGTCTCCACAGTGCTGCTCAATGCACTGCATATCGGCAAACGCAATGTCATTGTGCAAGGCCAAATTTCCATGTTGGCAGCTTGCCAGCAAAGTCATTGCAAGCATGCGCGACTGGGGTATTCTTTTTTCTATACTAGCTCTCCGCCGCCTTTTTTCACTGAGGTCACACGTTTAAACTTTCAAAGTTCGGCGAGAAACCTCAACCTGCGATTCTAAGATTGTAATTGTTACTGAGACATTTTTAAAACATTGTAAATGCACAGTGGTCGTCTAACTAGAGTTTGATTTAACGAATCGCCCAACTGTTGTAACGTTTAAACTTGCCAAGGATAAAATGTTTTTGTTTCCTAAACAAGTTTGTAAATTTACAGTTACACTGCTACACACCTTTGTGGAGCTATAGTCCACACAGAAACAACACAAAATAATTCAACCGGCGACTGTTGCAGGGGCCGATGCTCGTTAGCAATTAACATCGACATAAGAATGAACGCCAAATCGCTAAGGCTTATGTACAGACAACTGCCGCCCTTTCACCGTAAGTCGCGCGGTCCGCTTAGCAATTAATGCGGTAAAGTGAACAGGGCAAAAAAAGCGGCAGAATAAAGTCAAAGTCAACGACGGCGCATTAATTATTTAATCGCAGTTGCATTATTCGAATGTTGTAACAATGCCACAGTGACTCGCTAATATACTAAGCATAAATGAGTCATAAATTAATTCCCTTTTCCTCTTTGTAGCCGAAAGCCGCCAATCGATTAAAGCTTTTCTTTCAGCCTCCCAATTCGTTGCATCTTTACTCCTACATTGTGTGCAGGAAATTTTTTTTGAAATTCCGAGTACTGATTACATGTGTTTGCGCTAACTTGTACTTTTAAAAGATTGAGACAAGTTTTTCTCTTCTACGGTGTCCTAAAATTGCTTTGTACTGATGGAAAAAACATATGTGCATTTCCAACTGCGAGGTTGCCTGAATACAATTGCGAGAACTACACTTGTAGGAAATACATATGAAGCTACATACATTCGTCCACAACTTTTATTTGCGCTTTCAAACTGTTTTTTCCAACTCCAGCTATTATCTCATAAATAGTAAAATAAGATAGGTTGATATTCAACTGCCATTCAAATATTGATTCAAAGTGTTTTTAAAAAGGCATTATACGGCACCTTATTCAAATAGAATTCATAGAACTGCCCACACAATTCAAAAAGTAAAACACGCATCAGTTTACTTCGTTATTTCTCATATAGTTAACCATTAGATTTACTAAAAACAAATTAAACTGGTGAAAACGCACTCGTTTCATTGTAAACTTGAGGTCGTCAACTTTTTGAACGCAGCGTGTCAGTTTGCTTATTATGTTAAAATATTAACGACTTTGCGTGTCATGTTGATGGCGGCAGTGCTTTAAAAAACAAACGGCCACTTAACTTGGGACACAGAATGTAATTGAATATGAACCTTGCGTGATGTGCATAATCACATCTTGTCACGCGTAGCAGAGCAGACGAGACACGATTATCATCACCAGCGAAAAAAGAAATACACGTTTTTTACCAGGTTATTGGCTAATTTGTTCTCATGAAAACTATTGTTTGAGTGCATGTCTTGTCTTCTTATATTCAAACCACTAAACCAATGGTCCATAAACTATGCATCGCGACGCCCTACAGTTTTTTCAGGGAATTACACAATAATTCCGCTTCGTAGATTTTTGTGTTTGTATCAATAAATACAACTTTAATAATAGGCGTCTTAATTAAATTCTTACCGCTGGTGCGTCGAAAGTCCAACCAACTTTTCCAAAGGCGTCGCATCGAAAGGTTTGAGAACACATATTTACTTCACAACCACCGGGGATTCTGACAACCATTAAACACACAGTAAAAGTATAGGTATGTAATCAAGATACAATCACCCGTTAACATTCAGTGCCATTTTAACCAGTTTAAGCCGTTCATATTACGCATTCGTTGCTTTACAAGCTTAACTTTCACTTTGGAACAATTAGGTTATGAGTTGCCCGGGTCAAATTCTTTTGTGGTGCAATTTCCCGATTGGCAGAAAATGAACTGTCCTTTTTGATCAGAAAAAGCAAACAGGCGTACCATAACAAGAAAGGGAAAGTAATATTCCTGGATGTTTAACTAGTTTTTTTCATGTTTGCAACTTTATAACGCTTTGGTTACTGGGAAAATGTGCTAAGAAAAATACACTAGCAGATTAAGGACTCATTAAAAACATGATCTAAACTAGCTTTATCAGCACGAGTTTGTAATTAACAGCTCTCGTCCATCAAATAACGTTATCCTGCAACTTAAGCATTCTATAGCAAGTATACAGGCTTCGTAAACACCATCTTCCGAGAAAGGTCATGGAAATTCCTGTTCCAGTGACCAAAGAAGCCCGGAAGCATTTGGGAAGAGTGAATACCCGCGGCCTTCCTGCTTATACCACCTGATATAAGTTGGAAAGTGTCTCGGTTCTGAATACTTTCTATGCTTCGTGCGAAAATATCCTGAATCGGTTCCAACTCTTGCCAATAATCATGATCAGAGGAGCAACGGAATTTACATCTAAATTTCTTTTCCCAATACTCGTGTCGGGTTTGCGTTTGTACCGAAGCGGAACAACAACAACAACAGAAATAATCAGAAAACATAACAAACATAAGAAATGAGAAAGATTAGTTACACACACTATGTTAAGGTGGCAAACTTCCTTTAAACACGTCAATCTTGTTAAAAACGTTGCACTTGCCCAAGATTTAAAATGGAGAACATTCCTTAATTTTTTCACTGTACATCGTCTAATTCTGATATTGTTTGAAAATAATTGAGTTTTGAGTTTTATTATAAATAGATCCAAAAACTGTTTCTGTATTAATTCTATGGGTTAAATACACATGTTTTAAAACGTGAATGCGAAGTCTTCTCCTCTTTTATGCAGTTAGAAGAATGTTTCTTTCGTTTTTGGGCGTACCGTACAAACCAACCGTACCTTGTGGTTTTCTGTGGCTTTTTTGCAAGTGTTACTTGCAGTAAAAAAACGTGTATTTGGTGTTTGCAGTAAAAATACGTGTGTCCCAAATATATAAGGTGCCCCGCTTTTTGATGCCAATGCGCTATGGTAACACGTGGTTGATCCATCCCCGGCGTAATCCATCAGCCCTCGTGACATTATAACCTTTGGTGGAAAGCCAGACATGGGCTTGTGGCACTTTTTCGCAAGATACTTCCTCCGATTCTTGCTGACGATTCAACAAAGTTTATTCCAACGGTCAGGCGCTTTTATCTTGGTCACGGGTTCATTTCTACCCGGTTTCGGTTCCGCGTACGACGTAAGAGACACACAACTAGATTTTATGGGAAGCCAACCCAAGGCATTATAGCAAAGGCCAACTACCGCCTTTTTTATCTCTAAGATTAGCAATCTTTTTGAAGAATCCTTGCAAACAAATTTTTTGTCCATTTCCAAAAAGTTTTCTTTTTCTTGCGTTGCTTTACTATATTATCTCTCGACTGAGCACAAATATTAGATTCAAGATTTAAAATTGAGCCCCAGTTCATACCGTTGCTTTTGGAACCCCCCTTCCCCACGTCTGCAGACGTCGCTTTTTGGCCTTTTTTACCTGGTCAATTCATTTTGCAACATAAGGATGACGAATGTATTTCAAAAGATGTTTCTGACGATAGCAATGACTCGTGTTTTCTGATTTGATCGTGATCTTTGAGTCTGTGTTAAGCTGTTTACTGTAAAACCACAAAAAGATCTCAACTCGAACATGATGCGTCGTAGTTGTATTGGTACGCGAGTAAATGAACTCAGCATGCAGGTTGGGTGTTTCGTGTTTGCATCATTGCGTTTCGCGATGCGGTTTCTCTGTTGCCAGGTGGTCAACAGGTGGTCAACCACAAAAGCAGTCCAGAAATCAACTCAGCACGCAAAAACGCTATCGTCATATGCAAACTGGCGCACCTAGTGGGGAAAGTTACGACCGCGATGGCAATTTTATTGCGAAACAGCACTACAAGGCGACGATGTAGAAAAGCATGTTTCGCAGAGCTAAAGGTAGAGTTGTTATTCGTTGGCCGTTCCATTACCTTGGACAGGTATTTAGCTGGACTTTCAAAACGCCGTGGAAATGTAATTTTGATGGGAATTAGTTCTTATGTTAAAAAAGATGCTCAATGTGTTGGATAACTTTTCACACAAAAGCGAGAATTCGTGCATCTGTTTTGCTCCTACACATAACGAATGTATGTGGCGGCGCAAAAACGGCTCATGGATGGATTATTAGCGGGGAAAGAAAGTTAAAGGGCAGAGGAATAGTTTTTCAGCCAAAAAATCCTCTTTCGCAAACATTTTTTTGCATATTTTGCTGCGAAACTACAAGCAAATTAATTTTGTACATCAATACAAAGTGCTTCGGTTGGCAGTGAAGCGCGGGGCGACACCAAGTGGTAATGCGCAACCACAAATCCAAGTCACCAGGTGTCGCTATAATGCCACAATATGAGCTTAACGCGGTTTAAATGCTTAATAGATTACAAATACACGCATATGTGATCATGGATTAAGGTGTTTTAACTCATACATACAATGTCTGATAATGCTCCCTAGTGTTTAAAAGGTTAAAGATTTAGAACCGCAAGATGGCACCAAAGAGCGCGGCCACAGCCAAAGCGATGACGTGGAAGGTTGGGAGGTTGGCCGAAGCCGAACTGCATTGGTCGGTTCTGGTGATTTGGCGATTGTTGATTGGCTGAAGCGGCCGGAAGTTGTTTCCGATGAAGGCGCTGCTTCCGTTGGAAAGATGTCCGATCAAACCGCGCTGGAGTCTCAGTTTCTGTTAAATATCGTAATGTTAAATAGACCTTGACAGTGTTAACCTTGTGGCTACAATGACTAAACACTTTTAAAGACCATTTGTTTTGGCGGACCAATACTTAATATTTCCAAAAACGACAATGAAAAAAGATACCAGTGTCTTACATCGGAACTGTTCAAAATAAACTAAAATTGCAAAAAAGTTACTTAAACTCATTTAATTCATACGAAGAAGATATTACACTTTTGCAAGAACGGTTGTGACATCACAATTAAGCTCTGTTTTTAAACACTAGTGAGCCGCGGACCAACTGTTGGAAAGCGCTAAGTTAGACTGACAGTTTTCGTAAAGGCGTTCATGAATAATTTTGCCATAATGAATAAAAAGCAACTTCAAGTCATTGGTATACAAGTCATTCATCCTTCTGTCTTACTAATATACATATGTATTTCGCAAAAAAATTTAGAGATCCATGACGACGACTACATTTATTGGAGATATACATATTTCATTTAGTAAGAGCTAAGTGTGGATGACTTGTACATCAAAAGTTGAAGTTACTTTCATCCGAGGCAAAGACCTCGTCCGTCAAACTGTTCTGCGGTTAGGTCTTAAATTTACATTTTTTATGGGTTAATAGAAAATAAATCGAATTAATAACGCATGTTTCCCCATTCCTATATGGCACGACATATGTTGCTTGTACATCTAGGCTCTTTTAAGTTTGTACTGGTAAAGAATCTGAGTGTGGGGTTGGTAACAGGGGTGGCTTGACCCCCCAACCCCCCTTACGTTTGTCGAGGGCATTACCTGGGCTGGAGAAATACGGATTGGCTCCCTCAGCACAGACCAGACGACTGTTTCAGCGCATGGTGGAGTGGTCAGTGATCCTCTGTACAAAAAACAGCCGCAAAAATTAGATTACTGAATGAGGGAAATCAACACATCTCGTTTTTTTTCGAATTTTGGAATTCGTTTTGTATTGTTAGGCTCACAATTCACAGTTTTAAATAGTCTTAATAAGAAGATACAAGCCAGTACTTGAGTTTTTCTAAAATTGACAGCGTTTACAAACAAGTACTGGCCTGTATCTTCTTATTGAGACTACTTTCCATTGTGTTTGTAAAAGATGTAAGACAAAAAAAATCTGTTTACATTATTATTTAGAAACACTGTTACTGGGCGGAGGAAACACACAAATTAGTCAGACGCTAGATGTCGCGCTTACTCGTATCTGTAGTATTCCAGGCTGTGGGGCAGCAGCACCTCCAGGGAGAAGCCATTGACGTAGGTCATGTTCTGACCTTCCAGAGTCGTATTAGGTGTCAGGAGACGCTCGAACTCCATGTTGTCTTCCTCGGCGGTAGGCTGTAGGACGACAAACAAAAAAAAGTTCAAACCGTCTTTAGTTTTCACCTTGCCCAACGGATTGCTTCTACCCCTGTACCTGAGGTTGTATTTTAGCTGATATCAGCTTTTTAAATGTCGTGTCTTGCCCATGCTGTGTGGCAAAGATTGGTGTTTTCGAGTTTGTTTTATGACCTGATTGTTGTTCTGTCGTTTGATTGACGCTTTTAAAGAATGGTGAAGCTTTTGGAGTTTAACAACAATGTTTGACTTACAATGTGACAGGCTGTCAAGTGGAAACACGCTCATTTTAAACTGGCTGGTGCAAAAAAGTTGACTTTAGCAGAAAAAAATAAGAGTTGCTAAACGGTTGTTTATAAATGACATTTTTAGATGCAGCTTTTGAGCAGTTGCTCTAAAACGTGTAAACTACAACTTTTTACCAACTTAAGTTTTGAAAAGGAACAACATTTAAAAGGTACAAATACGATCCTCCAGCACCGAGGCCCGCAACCCCTGGCATATGTGCCACAGTTGCCAAGCGAGGTGATTATTCAGGGCACACCAAGTGATTTACGAGTTTATGTTTCAATACAGTTTGTCTGCCAAGTTAGGCGATCTCTTAGATTTTTGAACGTGTAAACCAGTCTGCTACTGATTGTAACCATTTGCTTACTAAACGTGGAAAAATAAAGCAGTGGTTTCCTCATAGAGCACGCAAAGTATATTGCAACATAGTTTGTAAATTGACACATTGCGTTTAAAAGATTGCCAAACCCCAATCTAGTAAAACATAAACGTGCATCTATGCGCTTCCAAATCTACCCGACTCACATCAACAAAGATTCCAAGGACAGCCAACCCGCGGTCTGCATGAACAGCGTCACCCAAGGCGGCGAACCGAGCCTGGTAATGGACGATGTGGATCTCAGCGAAATATTGTTTGCCGTTGAGGTAATGCTCTGATCCTCCTTCAGTTCCCTCTGAAGCCCAGTGTAGATGGAACTGTCCAGCCTAGAAAGCAAATAAAAGTTGATGGTTTTGAGTATGACTGACAGGAATTTGACTCTTGGGAGTACGGTACGGTATGTTTGTACGGCACGCTCTTCGCAACGACGTACGCTAATCTTAATGCGTACCGCACCGTACTGTCGTTCCTTGCTGGGCATGTTGTTTACGATACCTGCACAAATTTAAGCCGAAAGTTTCACCACAAACATAAAAGACGGTCGCATATTTGAAAAATAAAATAAAAATTGGTGTTTAAAAGGTGAACCATGCCGCTTCGGAAAAAATGACAGTACTTTTTATAGCTGAGTGGTTGTCTTCTAAATCTCCCCTAGTGATAAAGCTTACAACTGTTGCAGTCCCATACGCGAGACTGGCCTTAAAACAGCTATGTTGGGCAGTGGTTAAACTTCACTGCACGACAGGCACGCAAGAGATGATGTAAAATCAGAGCTGACATCCAAAGTGTGACGCAAGAGGTTTTGTTTGAGTTTTTGTTTGTCTGCAAGCCTTAGACACAATGACACCAAAAAACTTCTTTATTTGCACTGTGGTGTCATCTTTTGCGATCGATAGGCCGGTTGCTTTATATTACAGCGTTGGAAAATAAACAGTACCACAGCAAAAGCCAGGACAAAATGATACTCCGGGTGACCAGACCTCGGAGACTCGGGTATTTAAAACAATGCGGTGGTGGTGAGATAAAGAAACTTAACACCAGCACACAGCCGCCCGATCAATCAGCAGGGGGTAATATAAGTTGACCCACCGGACACCAGTAAAGGCCAGTACAAGTGGTCATGTGTTTCACGAGCCACGCACCGTTGCAACACAGAGGGTTTGGAATGTCTTGAACGAAATTTAATTGTTTGTTTTTGTAAACTGTTGGTGCCGGGGCGCGGGATTATTCACTTTGTTGTTGTTCATCAATGTCTGTTGAAAAAATCTTTTTTGGTAGTCCATGGGAGACGCAGGCATGTGGAACATAGAAGGGAATGCTAGTAATGCCGTAATGGCATTTTCATGACCAAACTCTTCCCCAGTTGCTAACGCTTCCTAATAACACGCCTTCACTTTTAAAAAGACTAAATATTAAAGCTTTCGTTTTTGTAGCAGGTTTAAATCGAAGTTAAGCATAATATGCCGCCAGCAAGGGTTGACGTTTTAACGGTTAATTATTTGACTTTCAATTTACTTTACCTTGTATTGAGTTGGCAAAACGGTGTTGTCATTAATAGTGTAGGCTCCATCGAGGTTCACTTGCACTGGAAATTGACACAAAATTAATCATCTCTTTAAGTTTGTTATATTAATCACATAATGCAATTAACTCCGTATCTGGTGTTACTTACTTAAATAAACCCTACTTGTTATGTTAAATTACCCAAAATGAGAGTAAACGAAATAAGTTAAAAAAAACCTCGTTAGTAACAAAAAGCCAAATATTTGTTTTCGTCCTAAATTTCCTCAGCAAAAGACCACGGAATCTTTGCAAAGTGACAGATACGACCAAATAAATATAAATTAAACACCAGCAAACTTAACAACATCCAGACAAAAGGTACTTGCTCATACAACACTTGTTTCAGGGTGTTTGACAAATATTGGTATAAAGTTATGTATTCAATGGCCTTACATGCATGTCCGTTGTTGATGATGTTCATGGACGATGGTACAGAGTAGAACATCGAGTGTTGAAACAATCCCAACGAGCTGTTGAGGACGGT
>QXVZ01004339.1:0-14669 GCA_008931825.1 Phallusia fumigata
AATATTTTTTTCGTAAAACCTGAACCGAACCCGAACCTCTAAAAACAATAAATAGCGAACCCGAACCGAACCTGAACCCATATAACAAGCGGTTCGACTCCCTGCTTAACACTAACATTTACCAAAGCATGGCAAGAGAAAGACAACCTATGGCATTGTTACGTCATAGGGAAAACTGGCATTGTGGTGCAATCCTACGTCATGCGAAGTGACATAGTAATACGGTTGAGTGATTCACGATGTTACAGTCAGGATAGTCAAGCAGTGTTTAAAATATTGCACACACACATAATACAGCACATCACCAACGGTTCATATTTATTAATCAGTTTCGGACAAATTCTACTCTTATCATCTAATAAAGCACAAATTCAATTAGTTGTTACTGATTTTGTTACATAATCTTAAACAACAACGTGACGCATACTGCACCTGCACGTAAAAACTCAACTTAAACACCAAAATTTACCCAAAGCATGACAAGAGAAAGAAAACCTATGGCATTGTTACGTCATAGGAAAAGCTACGGTTGATTGATTTTACGGTGTAGGCCTACAGTTTTTTTTCTTAACTACTGATTGCATGCAGCCAGGGCCGGATTAACCCCCCAAACAGTGGAGTCGAGCGAAGCAATCCTGATCAGATAGGGTCGTACATTTTTTTAAATTGGTGCCTATCTAGAACCCATGGAGCAGGGGTGCACAACTAAGCGCGTTTATGAGGCCGAGCACAGTGTATGTAATGGCGACCGTGCATTGGTGTGCACAACCTTTTTGCTATTGCCGGCCGCATTACGGACATTATTTTACTCCCGGCCGCCACATAGGCGCCGAACTACAAAAAATATGAGGTGACAGACGTACGTCACCACACACTCTATTCTGACGTCACAAACATGTACATCGACGTGTCGCAGTAGTCNATGTGTGAATCATTTTTGTTAAACCTGTTTTTGACGACGGCCAGGTCAGAACGAAAACATTACACAAAACAAATTTGCTTGTTTTGCTCTGCACAAGAAAAGTGGCATCCGGTGGGTTAATTGATACTAACAGTTGGACACCAGACAACTTTTGTTTGTGTAACGTCAGAAATTTCGCGCGCCTGGCACTGCGCTGACGCCACACTCGAGAAACTTGGTCCCAATTTCTGAAAACGCGTTTGTTAATTGAAAAGGTTTGTATTTATAACTGAAATGCTCAACACGAACACGTTAGGGAATACGTGCACGTACACGGTTTTCTGTGAAGTGTCAGCTAAATAAAAGCCCTACACATGCAAGCGATTTATAACGCTTACCACAGTTTTAGGTCAGTGTAACGTCAGAAAACTTTGCGCGCCTGACACCGCGCTGACGTCACACTAGATAAACTTGGTCCCAATTTCCGAAAACGCGTGTTGCTACCAGAAACGCTTTGTATTCAAAATCGAAATGCTCAACACGAACAGTACGATCACGTTCAAGTACACGAACACGGTTTTCTGTGAAGAAAACATATAGTTGTCAGCCATGTAAAACACCGACACATGCAAACAATTAATAACGCTTACCAGAGTTTTAGGCCAGGGTTTTCTTTAAAATACTGCAGAACGTCGAATTCTAGACACACAACATAGCACACGTTAAAAAACATATCGAGGCATACTAGTTAAACTTGAACAAGCGTGGCTTACCTCGCATCACCAACGGTTCACTTATAATAATCAGTTTGGGACACATTTAACCCTTAATATCTAATAAAGTAAAAAATCAATTAGTTTTTGCCAACCTTGTCACATAACCTTTAACAACAACCTGACCCACACTGCACGTGGCACAAAAACTTAACACTAACATTTACCAAAGCATGACAAGAGAAAGACAACCTATGGCATTGTTACGTCATAGGGAAAACTGGCATTGTGGTTCAATCCTACATCATGCGATGTGACATAGTAATACGGTTGAGTGATTTCACGATGTTACAGTCAGGATAGTCAAGCAGTGTTTAAAATACTGCACAAACACATAATACAGCACATCACCAACGGTTCATATTTATTAATCAGTTTCGGACAAATTCTACTCTTATCATCTAATAAAGCACAAATTCAATTAGTTTTTACCGATTTTGTTACATAATCTTAAACAACAACTTGACGCATACTGCACCTGCACGTAAAAACTCAACTTAAACACCAAAATTTACCCATAGCATGACAAGAGAAAGAAAACCTACGGCATTGTTACGTCATAGGAAAAGCTGCGGTTGATTGATGTTACGGTGTAGGCCTACAGTTTTGATTTCTGCGCTATTTTTTCTTAACTACTGATTGTATGCAGCGCGTTTCAATCTTTTTCTCCAACAACTTTGCTCCCCACATATAGCGTCCGAACGTTGCACAGCTGTTACCGACTTGGTGATTATTTGTAGTGCAATTGTGACGCCGCGATTTTCTTTCACCTAGAGCAGTGGTTCCCAACCTTTTTTGATGTATTCCCTGCTTGCTTATTATGAAACATTTCATTTTTCGGTTGTAAACCCTCTTCGGTTGTGAACCACTGATCTAGAGAAACAAACTCAACGCAATGGTACAGTTAGTCCTTGTGGTAGTTGGCAATTTGTCCGTTATAAGCTGCACTTTGCAAAAAACGCTAATCGAGTCATAGGCCAGTTAGAAAAACTTATGGCATAGGTCAATTTTTTCACAATAGATCAGCTTTTTAATTGTTGTTGGGGCCCTTATTCTTATCAGCGCTTTCCAAACAAAAACTGTGGTCCTCGCATAGATCAACACGTATCGCACTGTAAAACATAAGTTGGTTTAAAGCTTGTCGATTTGCTGTCACTACGACAGTAAAGCTTTTAGACGTCACATTATTTTTTTTTTGTCAAATGTAATTGTTTATGCTCAAACTTGAGCTTCAAACTTTTATTTATTTTGAAAGCACTTTTTAAGGAATATTGTCATTGTGACATTATTTTTTTTTATGACAGCAATGTGGTTTGCATAAAGGTTTGTTTTAAAATAAACATAATATAGAGCATCGTCAGTGTTGTTTTTGTGAAGTTACTGATCTTTTTTTCTAATAATTTACTAACATCAGCAGTTTTAAATAGTAACATAAGAGTTTTACGTTTGCAAATAAGTATTCGGTTCCTTAAAGTGTTGGTTAAAGTGTGGAGCTTGCTGCGCCCACCAGTGCCATTGATAACATGAAGGCTTCTGTAACTGTAACTGCTGTATAATGCGCTATTTCAAAAAAACAGTTGGTGCACCTAATGTACAGTAGAGTAACATATCTTGCTGATAGAAGTTGAAACTGCAAAATTTATTCAATAAAACCGAACCAAAAAATATTTAAACTAACACCAAGTCCACCTGTGGCACAACCCAGGTGATAAAAATGTTATAGCATTAGGTTTAAATCTAGAAGTTTAAGCTTGTTTTATAAAGGATATTGTTTATTTTTTCTGTTGTCGGTAGTTCATAGCATTACAGAAAATTAGTAATGTTTGCACAAACATTTTAATTTTCAAATACAGCAATGCACTGCCCTTCGGTTTCTGTTGGGGAACACTGTTTAACTTCTATGAATCAACTTAACCTTTCAGATTTTAAAAAACAAGTTTTGTTGTTGTCCATTTTTATTCGGCTATTCCAATACCTGCTTTGTATTGGCTTGNATATAGCGTCCGAACGTTGCACAGCTGTTACTGACTTGGTAATTATTTGTAGTGCAATTGTGACGCCGCGATTTTCTTTCACATAGAGCAGTGGTTCCCAACCTTTTTTGATGTATTCCCTGCTTGCTTAATATGAAACATTTCATTTTTCGGTTGTAAACCCTCTCCGGTTGTGAACCACTGAACTCGACGCAATGGTACAGTTAGGCCTTGTGGTAGTTGGCAATTTGTCCGTTACAAGCTGCACTTTGCAAAAAACGCTAATCGAGTCATAGGCCAGTAAGAAAAACTTATCGCATTGGTCAATTTTTTCANTCCAGCCCTGCATGCAGCGCGTTCCAATCTTTTTCTCCAACAACTTTGCTCCCCACATATAGCGTCCGAACGTTGCACAGCTGTTACTGACTTGGTAATTATTTGTAGTGCAATTGTGACGCCGCGATTTTCTTTCACATAGAGCAGTGGTTCCCAACCTTTTTTGATGTATTCCCTGCTTGCTTAATATGAAACATTTCATTTTTCGGTTGTAAACCCTCTCCGGTTGTGAACCACTGAACTCGACGCAATGGTACAGTTAGGCCTTGTGGTAGTTGGCAATTTGTCCGTTACAAGCTGCACTTTGCAAAAAACGCTAATCGAGTCATAGGCCAGTAAGAAAAACTTATGGCATAGGTCAATTTTTTCACAAAAGATCAGCTTTTTAATTGTTGTTGGGGCCCTTATTCTTATCAGCGCTTTCCAAACAAAAACTGTGGTCCTCGCATAGATCAACACGTATCGCACTGTAAAACATAAGTTGGTTTAAAGCTTGTCGATTTGCTGTCACTACGACAGTAAAGCTTTTAGACGTCACATAATTTTTTTGTCAAATGTAATTGTTCACACTCAAACTGCTTCAAACTTTTATTTTTGAAAGCACTTTAAAACTTGAGGAATATAGTCATTGTGACATTATTTTTTTTATGACAGCAATGTGGTTTGCATAAAGGTTTGTTTTAAAATAAACAAAATATAGAAGATCTTCAGTGTTGTTTTTGTGAAGTTACTGATCTTTTTTTCTAATAATTTACTAACACCAGCAGTTTTAAATGATAACATAAGATTTTTACGTTTGGTTCCTTAAGTGGTTGGTCAAAGTGTGGAGCTTGCTGCGCCCACCAGTGCCATTGATAACATGAAGGCTTCTGTAACTGTAGCTGCTGTATAATGCGCTGTATTTCAAAAATACAGTTGGTGCACCTAATGTACAGTAGAATAAACATATCTTGCTGACGTTGTTTGCTTAACGATAAAAGTCCAGCATACGGATGAGGCTGTTGAGATCGTGTAAGAACTTTTTCTGTAAGTTGAAACTGCAAAATTTATTCAATAAAACCGAACAAAAAAATATTTAAACTAACACCAAGTCCACCTGTGGCACAACCCAGATGATAAAAATGGTATAGCATTAGGTTTAAATCTTGAAGTTTAAGCTTGTTTTATAAAGGATATTGTTTATTTTTTCTTTTGTCGGTACCCGGTAGTTCATAGCATTACAGAAAATTAGTAATGTTTGCACAAACATTTTAATTTTCGACTACTGCAATGCACTGCCCTTCGGTTTCTGTTGGGGAACACTGTTTAACTTCTATGAATCAACTTAACCTTTCAGATTCTAAAAAACAAGTTTTGTTGTTGTCCATTTTTATTCGGTTATTCCAATACCTGCTTTGTATTGGCTTGCACATGAGTGCGTCCATCATGATTGGGATAAGTAGGACCATATGACAGTGAAATGTCTACACTCTACACAACACCAAGTGATTTTATTGTAAAGTATAATACTCAGAAAGCAGAGTAACTCTGACCCATGACTGATTTAAAACATTAACTTTGAATTGTTTGTGAAAAGCAAGTAACAGGTACAGAGAAGGGAAACTTTTTGGCAGCATTAAATGCACTTTTGCACAATAGATTGCTACTAGACTAAAAAGTTTTTAAATATTAACTATTAACTGGAAGCAGTAAACAGACTGGCAGTGAACTTGGTTGCCACAATTGCAATGCTAATCGCACTAAAGTACACACAAAATTGTGAGGAATAAAACATTGCTTCGCAACCATTCTCACTAACGGTACACTCACAAACCTTTAATACTCAACAGCACACCTCAACCTGCGTTTTGCACCAGGTCAGCCTTTTAAACAATATATCCTTCATGCAGGCTTTTTTTTCAATTGGGTGAGCTCTACCATGACAAAGTTAAAGAATTAGAAAAGATAAGTGGTTTTTCTGGTAACAGGCTTAAAATTTTTTTATGTTTTATTTGTGAAAATACTTACCACCATGAACCAGGATTTGTAATTTGTCTGCAAAAAATTAGTTGCCAGATACACTGGGTTGCAGTCCAAAACTCCAGGTTCGTTTGTTGCAGGTTTCATCGCAAGTCAATAAGTAATTTTGAGTTACTTTTATGCTCACTAAATTGAAACATTTTTTCACCCAAATGGTACCAACCAACTGTGGCCACTGAAAGCAAGAATTGTATGTTTCACCCTATCTAAATACATCAATTTCAGTATTTGCAGTTCGAAATGCTCTAAAAACACCTGGTTTACCCATTAGACTTTTCACAGTTTTCAAAGGCACCAGCAGGGGTGAATGCTGGACTGAGCAGATGTAGCTAAAGTGGCCATGCAGTATTAGATGTTACTAGATATACAGGGACAAATGCTGACCATGTCTGTCCGTTTAGATTACCAAAGCTCTGCCCAAAAATGTTTCAGACTTCAATTTTTTATCCATATGCTGCATGAAAAAAACTGATTTGTTGAGATGCAAACCTGTTTAATAATTATCTTGGTTTGAACATAGTCAGGTTTGTCATATTTGCTATTTGGGTCCAATTGGACATGCATTTTTAGATGACGTCAATTAGTCATAGAATAAAATTTGCTGTTTGAGTTCACCCACCTTTAGTACAGGAGTGAATTGACGAAAATTCTATGTATCCTCCACACACTTTCGATATATAGTTGAATAATTAGATAAGTCTTGCCAACGTTTTTTTCTTGGTTTTAGGTGCAAAACTTTGCTGCTGTAAGGGTGTAACACCAAAATTGATTTTGTTTTAGTGTGTAAATGTAAAATATGTCTGGCAATGAAGAACAAGACACTGGAATAACTGATCAGAAACCATCAGCTGGAGAAAATGGTAATTAGAAACACAGGCAATATATATATTTTTATACATATACATGTTGTGTGCATAGCTAAAATTATTTGGCAAAAAATCTAGCTGATTTGTTTAGAAACAATCAAAGTCTATCAGTATTAAGATTTAAATACACACATATGCCTATGTAACATCATCAGTATCTAATAAAACAGTGCAGATAAAAAGACATAACCTTTATGCATTATTGGGTTTATGCGCACTCTAGTGACTGATTTGACTCTACGCACCTTTTTCGTAGAATAGGCTTGACTTATTCACACTTTTAAAGACTTGACATGACCCAATCATCTTACTTCGGAGACTTAACTTGAGCTTTTAACAAAATTTTTGGCCCAGTGACTGTTTTCCCAACTGGAAGTCAGTGTTTCCCAGCTGGTGGTACTCATACTATCAAACAGTTACATACTTTTACGATATAGTGGTCTCATGGTTTTACACAAATGGATGTACAGAGATTTTAGTTACATGTTTTTACCATTGAAGTAAAAGCTGGTTTCGCATTTACTTTATCCTATTTGCTGCTTGTGTTATGTTAATGCCTTAAATACCAAATATTTTTGTCCAACTGTTGCCTTAATCGATATGCACTATAACAATAGGTATTTAGGGATGTTTAAAGTAAAATACTGACTCCCAAGAATTTAAATCCAAATCTGCCATTGAAACCTGTTAGACCCGACTTTACATTACATATATATATAAGACTTGTTACCTATGACTTTTGTATGTCCATTTTATTTCTGTTTTCGTTAGATATTTAACTGTACTTTTGTGCAAATATGATATACTTATGATAAATGTCAGGAAAAGGCACTCTTTGACAAAAAGCCCTGTTCAAGTATCTTGTTTAGTATACATGCTGCCCGAATTTATTCGATAATGACCAAAATTATGTGAGAAAACAATTTATTAAAAAACAAAAAAACAGTTTACATAGTTTCTTAAAAACCACCAAAACCAGGGAAGGGATGTACATTTTTACTTATTTTGTACTTGTTAACAGTATGCACAATATTTAAAAAATTCCACATTTTTTACAGCTGTTGTCCTTTGTCTCTGCTTTTTAAACAAAAATACTTTTTTGCAAACATGGCCATCCCTACTCAAACAATTGGGATTTGCAAGGTGTAAATGGAGTCTTTTAACTATTTTTGCTTAAAATTATAAATTATTAAAATTACACCTACTTTAAAACTATATTGGACTATATCTTCAATTTCTTTTGATTGGTTGTTTCACAACCAACAGGTCTTACAGTGTGTTGGCAAACGATGATGTCATCTTTAAGTTATGCAAACTGTATTGTTTGATGATGAAGGGTACACTAATGGGTGCTTCATACACTTTACCTTGCCTACTATTCATGGCAGATGTCAAGTTTTATAAGTGAAGGCAGTCCTTGTTATAGACAATGAGACCATGAAAAACATGTAAAATATCAACATCTTTTATCTGTTTTTGTGCAGCATACCAGTATCAAGTAAATTATGAACCTGAACACTACATGACCTTTTATATTTGTTTTAGCCTGTTACAATTTTTTGAGGTCATTTTATGAGTGACGTCGCTGCTAATTGAAATATGCTTGTATTTCTGCATTCAAGTTTGTTTGGATCTTCACTAAAATTTTCAAGCAACCCTTCTGTAAATGCATAGGACCACTTAGATAGGGTATTTTGTGGGGAAAAATTACAGATGTTAACTTATACATGTTTTACAAGCATGAGCTTCAGTTTCTCTTGCATAAAACACTGGAAACTGTATGTTTAAAACCATTAAATGGACCGAAACACCTTAGGGTCTGGTATGCAAGACATTTAAATGAAGTGTGGGTGTAGCCCACAGCAAACACTACAGGTAAACACTGTTAAGCCCAATGTATTGGTTACCAGCATTAGCTAATGATTATAGAACTCCATTTCATCCCATGTTTAAAATGTCTGGGGATTTTGGTGTGGGATCAATAAACTATTTTACACAAATGGCTTGATATTAGGACCTGATTACATGTTCAATGTTTTAAACTACCTTTTCAGCTTCACCAGGAGGCAAACTTAACTGAACTAAGATTATGGTTATTATAGGAAAACATAAAAGAAGGACATGTAGCTAAGATTGTTTAAACTTTGTGTTTGTCCCTAACAATCAATTGGCATTTTATCTGGTGGCAGCTGATATCGGACATGACATATTCTCTTTTACTTTCATTACAAACTTGTTCACCTTTGCCTGAGTGAGAATAGCCTAATAGTAAACTACATTTTATCAGGTTGTTATGTATTGATACCGTTTCGCGGCATTTTGTAACAAAATAGGTAAATATGGCATTACTAATTATAGGTAATAAATACTACAATGTTTGAAAACATTTTACAATTTATCGGAAAAATTGAATTTCTGATGGTTCTAGACATGTTTATGTTTGTGGCCAAAAAATACTTTAAATTCCTAAATGTTTGATATTGAATAAAATTAACCTACTTTTTGAAGCCCGTTGTAGCGTGTTGTTTAAATCATGTTTATTTAAATGTTTGTCATTTGTATTTTTTGCAGGGGAAGAACACACAGCAAATGATTCAGACAAGGTAACATGTTTTTTAAAACGTTATGTCTCATTGAGAGGTTTTTTTTTGGTAATATATATTACTTTTCCGCCAAAAATCCAGTCAAGATGCATGTAACTGCAAAGGTAAAGTATACATGTATTAACTTTTGTAAAAAAAGATTTTTTGGGTCATTGTATAATATTTCAACCGTTTGGATGTATATAGTTATATGTATTCAGTGTATCACAAGTTTGTGATGAACGTTTTGTCTAATGTTCATGAATTTTCCGACTTTGATTGCGATGTTGAAAAGTTAAATTAACTATACCAGCTACTTCCTACTCGCAAATTACCATACTTTGTAAATGGTCTTCTAACAATGGAAGCATACTCCTAATATAGATACCAGCATCAGTAAAATTTTAGTTGAGTAATAATATA
Organism: Phallusia fumigata; assembly: GCA_008931825.1. Lineage (NCBI taxonomy): Eukaryota > Metazoa > Chordata > Ascidiacea > Phlebobranchia > Ascidiidae > Phallusia > Phallusia fumigata. Next base: position 9,874 of record QXVZ01004339.1, read on the forward strand.
CACATTCGTTTGTTTAGAGCGGTACCCTTACACCACAAAAGCTTCAAGCAAAAAAGATCGGTCATAGAAGGGTAGACAAATCAACTGGGCAAACGACATACAAAAAGGTAACCCTCAACTGTTGCAAACACTTGCCCTTATAACACAACTTTTTTTATCAAATACATATTTTATTTGCATAAAATTTGGTGTGCATTTGAATTCTGTTTTTGTATGTGGACTGTCTCTAGCATATTTTTACAAAAATACTTTAAATTCCTAAATTCAACTGTGTATGAATATGTTGTTGTAAACTATTGACACTACTTTTCTTGACCCCATATATTGAGCGCAATATACTGTAATGTTATAATTTTTTGTCTAATTCCAATCAGCAGTATGGGGCAATTCTGGTATTTATGTGAAATGTTTTTCGGGTTATCATGTAAAAATTGGAATGGCTCCAAAATTTCGGCATTATGCCTTTGTACCTTTTCAACTTTTTCAGCTCAGATCTAAGTACATTTTCATTTGGTTAAAAATGCCTAATTTGTGGGCAAAATTTTAAAAGACAACGTAAGATATACATGTTCATTGGGAGTGTTATGAGTAATAGTAAAAACATGATGGCTCACAAGGTATTTTACCTAATTTTCTATCTTAACATGACCTAACTTTTTTATTCTGGGAAAATAAAGTTATGTGCTTCAAAAGTTTTGAGTAGTAAGTTGCAGTGCCCATGGTCATTGCTCCCCTAATAGCACAGATGCCAAGATAATCCTTTGGGAATTATAATTAAATCTATATGTGAGGATATATATGTATGTTTTAAATGAAGATATCAATATCTTGCTTGGATAGAGCAACTAGGTCCATAATGGAATGCCGTAGAACTGTATCCTGACTCCATGATGCACATGTTGGTCAGCAAACAATTGGGTTAATTGCTAAATTTAAATTGAAACACAAACTACTTGACTTGGCTCAAATATGACTTGGCCTAAAGTTTACACCACAATCTTAAAGTTTTCAAGTTGTTTTATTGTCACATAAATATGATATAAATGTGTATTTTATACATTGGTAATTTAAAGGAAAATAATGTATCTATTATAAATGTACTTTTGTATTTTAAGTCTTCAGAAAACTTTGCTGGTTTTCTGTCTGATACCGAATAAAGTTGTGATACTGTAGCAAAAACACTCTTTTAATACAAAAGCAGAAGCATTAAAATACATTTTGAGTGTTTGGGTCGGATTCACCCACTAATCATCTGAAAATGGCGATTTTTTGTTCACAGAGAGTTTTTTTCAAACATTTTTTCCCATAACAACTGATTTAAAGCAAACATCCTCTCTATCATAGAACCAACTTTTGCAAAATATTATGTTAAAAAGGCAACAAGAGAAATATCAATATTCTCCACAGCTTTAGTAATCATTTCCAACTGGCATTGCTTTTTCACTTAACAGACTCCATCATCTGCATTGAGTGGAAGCATCCAGCTTGGAATCAGTCACACTGTTGCTGGGCTTAGTGCTAAACCTGAACGTGATGTTTTGATGCAAGATTTCCAAGTTGTTGAAACCATTACATTTTCCCCGTTAGTCAATTTAGCGTTTTGTAAATAGACAGAGAACTTGTGTAAATATTATGTACTTGTATGTATAAAATTGTGTATACATCCTTACAAAAAGGTGTTCATAGTAAAATAGCTGGCTATTATAGAATAGTTGTTTCTGTCCCAGCACGTTAAATATGTCGGTGATTTTCCATTCAACGTCTAAACAATGCCTGGCATTATAGTTGCCTGTGAAGGCCTGTAAGGCAACTACTATTTTCTGCCCTGATGCCACCACATATGTACTAAACGAGTTGCACAATTAATGACACTTCTGAATTACTGCTAATACCTCAGAAAATCTAACTGCATGGAAATACTTTACTTGTTTAATGTGCAGCCAAGTGTTAGGTAAATAAGGAAATAAATAGCGCTATATTGGTGCTATTGTATCCGTGAATGCCACCTGCACCAATACAAAGTGCAGATGAATTGTGCTATCATGTTTTTGCACTTTTCGGACAAAATAATATTCTGAATAGCAAATTTGAATTTTAATCCTTAACAATTGATAGTCTACTTTAAATATCCCCAATCACCACAATTTTTGTGTCAGGACCAGATTAAAATAGGTAACTAAATCAAACTAAAAAAACAGTAAAGTTGTAACCATAAAATAAAACCAAAACAAAGAAAAAATCTTTAATTAAGTGGAGTAATTATTGTATTATTTTTCAAAGTGAGGGGTCAAACATTACTCCTGCTCATCACTTTGGGGACTTTACATTTAGAACTTATGCACCAACAGCTTTCCGATACTTTCGGGACCTATTTGGAATCCAACCAGATGATTATNAACATTACTCCTGCTCATCACTTTGGGGACTTTACATTTAGAACTTATGCACCAACAGCTTTCCGATACTTTCGGGACCTATTTGGAATCCAACCAGATGATTATATGGTTTGTACCAAAATTTTTAGTAGAGCGCAGTTGAAAAATGTAAAAATGCTCTTGACATGCAAAAACATTGCATGGAATAAATTTCAATTCCCGAAACAATTTATGAAATGATTTTGGCATTACTACATCCCTCAATACACATAACATACATTCAACAGTTGCAGTTTGAACACTGCAAACTTGTTGCATATTTTCTGTTTAACTTTTGTGAGCTTTGTTTTAGCCATTGACTTGTGCATTAAAAATGGTTAGCTGTCTTTGGTTGTTTTTAGAATATATCAGGTTAAATTTCTTGTGTGTTTATTAAGTACATGCAGACTTCTGTAAATATATGAAACTTTCTAGTTGTCAATAAGTCAACACCCACTAACGGAACTATCGAATCCTGGGGCTAGCGGTTCCCTTTTCTTTGTCACTCATGATGACAAATACATCATTAAAACTGTTCAACACAAAGAAGCAGAATTCCTACAAAAGTTACTTCCTGGGTATTACATGGTAAGCAAAGAGAAAAAAATGTTTGGTTTGCAACCATATTTATAAATTATATGGACCTTATAAATTATATCTAGATGTTAGTAAAACATGCTAAACATCCAACGTTTTATTGTAGAATTTGGTGCAGAATCCAAAAACGTTTCTTCCCAAGTTTTATGGCTTGTACTGTGTTCAAGCATCTGGAAAAAATATCAGAGTTGTTGTTATGAACAACCTTTTACCACGGAAAATCAAGGTAACGGTTAATACTTTAAATCAAGATCTAAATTATTTGCATCCCTAAGCTGTAGACTGTTGAAAAACCCCATTTTTTATTTCTAGATGCATTTAAAATATGACTTAAAAGGATCTACCTACAAACGAAAAGCATCAAGACATGAACGATCGAAAAAGAATCCAACTTACAAGGACTTGGATTTATTATCTGATATGCCTGGTGGTTTAATGTTGGATCCTGACATACACACTGCAATCACGAAAACTATTCAAAGAGATTGTTTGGTNAATCAAGATCTAAATTATTTGCATCCCTAAGCTGTAGACTGTTGAAAAACCCCATTTTTTATTTCTAGATGCATTTAAAATATGACTTAAAAGGATCTACCTACAAACGAAAAGCATCAAGACATGAACGATCGAAAAAGAATCCAACTTACAAGGACTTGGATTTATTATCTGATATGCCTGGTGGTTTAATGTTGGATCCTGACATACACACTGCAATCACGAAAACTATTCAAAGAGATTGTTTGGTGAGTGGAACTAGTTATCTTGCAGTATGTGAAGAGTTGACAGGGCATGATTGTCCAGTAGGTTTAAATCGCATTCACTGTTATTGTGTGCTTAAGGCTTATATATGTCCTAATTAGGATACTTTAGGGGCATAGCCCTAACTCACTAAATTAGGATACATTACAAAACTAAAGGTGCCAACTTTTAAATATGTCCAGTGAAGCTTGAATAAGGTTGTATAGCAGGGTTGGCGAACATGTCGATCGCGATCGACCGGTCGATCTTCTACTGGTCAATTGCGTCAGATTTTGTGTTGGTGTCACGAGAATTATGACAATGGTATTTTTCAATCCAAATACTTGGGGTAGAAAAATATCAATCAAACGGTTAGTTACGTATGTACATTGATGCTTCTTGCGATACAAATTAAAACAAAACAGCCCCAACAGTACAATTTTCGAGGTCGATTATTTCTGGTTATAAATGTGACTTTATTACTGACCAGTTGATTGTGCATTGTTAAAATAAATTGTTGTCGATCCCCTGCAGTTGAAACTTGGCCATCCCTGCTGTGTAGCCATGTGGTTAGATGTTTTGCAGCTCCAGCGAACAATTTAGATGTGGCTTTTATTGTGCAACTTGTTTACATAATAGTAGTTACCCTGTTGACGTTATCTATGAACAATTTTCACACCCCTTGCACATAACTAAAATGAAAAAATGTCTGGTTCAATTTCCGAATATGTAGCACTTGGTCGCAGAAGATCTAACAAACAGGATGAATTTTTGTATTGTTACTTCTGCATGCAAAAGTTTTTGGAATGATTTTGATCTGATATTGAGGATTCCAATCAAGTATTTTGCGATATCTAACTGTTCTCGTATGAACACCCCTATTGTTAAGTTTATATTTTCAGAAACCAAATTTGTTTTGAAACCAACACAAATACAGCAGTAAAACTATTTATGGAATTGGATTTTTTCTGTTTCAATTTTTCTGTGTCAATCAAAAAAATTACAACTTTTTTTAAATTTTTAGGTGTTACAATCGTTTAAAATAAT